>VZRN01000404.1:852087-915475 GCA_013397935.1 Dasyornis broadbenti
GTGCCCCCCCCCTCATCCTTGTGCTGCTGTAAACGACATTTAAAAAAAAAAACATAAAAAAGCACCGAGGAAAATAAAATCCTCATTATGCATTTAGCAAACTTGTCTCTGGGCCGAGCGGGGAAGGAGGCAGATAATTGGTGTGCGGAGCAATGTCACTGTGTGTTGCTCTGATGCTCATTCGTAGTGAAGTCTGCAGGTCAAATGACATCCATCGCCAGTAGGTCTGCGGGAGCAGAGAGCCTCTCTGAACGGAAAGTTCAGAACATGTCATGGAGGATTAATCACATTCCCCTAACGCCGACTGGCTGGGGAATTATGTAAGCCGCGTATTTTTGGGGGGCGCGTTCCCGTGCGGGTGCGTTTATCCCCATGTTGGCACCTGCCACCCGCGGCCGGACCGGGGTGCCTGCGAGGGGTTGTTTGGTGTGCTGGGGGCAGCTGCTTGCCCCAGACCCTGCCCCTGCTCACAAGAAGCAGCTCCTCTTCCCCGCCGGGCACCTTGAAGCATCAGGTTCCATGGAGCTGGGTGATGGGGATGTGGTGGTGCCATGGCCTGGGACAGGGTGGCCCCACAGTCGCCTGCATGTGACAGTCGATGGACAAAGTCCCTTACCTTCCTTGCCCAGAGCTGTGCAAACCCACCCAGCACTGCTGCTCCTGCCTCAAGGAGAACTCAGGACATCCAGGGGCTGAGCCCCAGGCACTGGTCTGAGGGTGCTCCAGCCACTGTGCAGCACTCACCATGGAGCAGAATGGGGAGCAAAGCTATTCCTATGGCTAATAGCCACTGGGAGCGTGGTCTTTTGGCTGTCTGCCTGATGAGGCTGTCTATGATGGAGGTTGGGAAGCAAGCCCTTCTGGGAAGGACTCGGGGCTGATGGGCATGGGCTGTGCTGCTGAGAAAATTGTTCCCACCCCAGTCGGTGCATTGGCATCCTCGGGACAGCGAGTGGGAACTCTTCTCTTGGCAGTTTCCTGGGTCTGTAACTTCTTCCAGCAGCCAAATATAAAAGCTGCCTTTGTCATGGTTGGAAGCCACAAGTAGAACTCTTCTGGCTGCTCCAAGTGCACGTTGCCTGTGTGTGTACACATGCACGCACACGCGGCTGTGTGTAGACAGAGCTCGTCTGACACGGCCAAGGTGGGCCAGTCCTTGGCCATAAGGGAATGTGGGAGAAGGGTGCAGAGTGTGTTAACATTTAAGATGACCTGAGAAATTACTTTTTCTCTTTTTCACATGTATGTGTAAGTAGAATTAAGGACAAATTAGGTTATGATATTTTGGAGTGTGGAAGACTTCTTTCTTTTTTTTTTTTTTTTTTTTTAATATATTTGTNTTTTTTATTTTGGTGTGTGGAAAGCTTTTTTTTTTTTTTTTTTTTTTTTTTTTTTTTTTTTTAATATACTTGAAAGGCTTTTTGGATTACTGAAATCCCATCTCTATTCAATTAATTTTATTTCTCCCATCTTCCTTCTCTTCTCACCATGCCTCCCAACTGCTGTCTGCATCTCTCTACCATCTCTAGTCTCAACTAACTGTCCACCTCTCCCTCAGACTCATTTTATCAGCTAATCATAATTTTAATCTTTAAAGGAAGACCAAATACTCCAGCCAATTCTGTGTCTGCATCCATGTCCCCTGGCAGCCTCACAGACCTCATTGCACTTGATCAGAACAGAAAAATTACATCCCTTAACACCTCCCACTTGAGTCCTAGATTGCATCTGCAAAGAAATAAAGTTCATAGCCCAGCTGGTGACGCAGCGATTCTGGGCGTTGGGTGGCTCTCGTGCCTGGGGGGAGGCTCTGTGGTGTTGCAGCACAGATGGCAGAGCTGTGGGAGTTCCTCAGAAAGGCTGGTAGGGTGGAGGTGGTGCAGGCTGAAAATGTCCTCAGCTCGTCCATGCAGTCCAGCCCTGGATTTTCACTCTGGTCATTTGGGTGGTTTGAGTTGGCTCACAGCAACTCTGGGGTGAGCATGTCTTTGCTCATAAACATCTGCTGCTGAAATTTGTGTGTTTGTAGGTGCACGCATTTGCATGTCTGGAGGCAACTGAAGTGGCTGTGGGTTTCTGAGGTGTGAAACTGTGACTGTTGCAGAATTAATCTATAGGTGTGCAGGTTCCAGCTTACCTGTAGTCTGGCTTGAACATGGACCTCTGTCTCGAGGAGCAGGGACCTTATCTGATCTTTTTCAATCACCTAGTTTGATGGTCACTTAACACCCAGAGAGAAGCTGCTGAGATGAGGCTGATTCTTCTGAATATTCACAGCACTGTAATATGTTTTCATTTGTATTTCCTATGTACATTGTAATCTTATTTTGAGACAAGAAATTGAATTTAGAAGCCATTAAGAGACAACATTGGCTCAGGCCCGGGAAAGGTTAGGAGAAAGAAAAGAAACCAAGAAATTGACTTATAGCAATTATGCAAGAATTGCATTTTTTGAACTCTACCTTGGCAATAAAGCATATGGATCACAAATCTGAGTTTGGAAAAATGCATGCAGCTGTACTGGGTCAACCCTGGGTGTTTCCAGCTTTGAGTCACCTCATGGCATGTGCTGGGGGCAGGGAAGAGCTGTTTAAAAACTGTATTTGTTCTTGCTCCTCTTTATTCCCTTGGCTGTTACTCCACAGATCTTTGCATGAGAAGAATGTTCTTCTGAAGCTTGTTTCTCATGATAATCTACTGTGGCACTACAACCAGTAGCAATGTCACAAACACTCTTACAACTTCACTTGAAAAGTAACTCTCTTATACATGCACCTGACAATAATGAATAAGGAAAGATGAAAGAGAAGAAATATGTTCATTCGTCTCCCTGGATTAATTTCAGTCCTGCGACTTTCTGGATGAGTTTAGACTGTTTTTATTAGGGTCTGCAAAAAGTGAGCAAGACAAGCAAGTTTGTCACTTTTGGTCTATTTGTTTTGCAGTTGCTGCCTCTCTGGAACCCTAGAAGAGGAAATTAAGTGAAAAGCAAGGGTCTGCCCATACAGTGTGATGGGTATAGGAACTACCTCATGTGTTATCCGGTTGTTACTGGCAAAAATATTTTTGTTAAAATGGAAACTTTGTATCCTTAGGCTGAGTTTACATTGTGAATTTCCACAAACAGCTTTCTGTCTGCAAACCCAAAGCAACCTGATACTTGCCCAGTTTCATGTAAAGTAGCAGGAGCTGCAGTGCTGTCCATAATGTCTTTCCCTGTATTTCTCCATAAATAGCAGGAATGCAGAAACTCCACCTTTTTGCCAGTCAGGAGGTGCTGATTGCCTTGATGGTTATCTAGAGGTTGGTGTTTGAAAATATCTTGCAGTGAGCTCCCTGCTCCACCAGCTTGCAGCCCTGTCTGGGCTGGTATGGGCGGGGGCTATTTTTGGCACAAAGGCCACACTATAACTCTTTCTAAACCAGTGCAGCTTTTATCAGGGCATGTGTAAATCATTTATGTTGCAGGACAAATCTTGTGGACATTGTGGCTTTTCTTGATAGGACAACTTGGAAGTGGACATGAGGATGTTTGGTGAACTCAAATGTGTCTGAGGAGTTGTTTTACTCCTTGTCTTTATGCAAAAAAAAAAAAAAAAAACAAAAAACAAAAACAAACCACAAACTTTCCAGACCTTGCATGACTGGACTCCATCACTGCTCATGAGCATTGTCGTGGGATGCACCAAAGAGTTCCAAAGCATTGCAGGGCATTTGGACAACAAATCTCTGGTGAAAACTGGATGAAGATGGTTTGAAAAATCTGTGTGGTGTACATGGACCAAGCAAACCTTGCTTTGCTTCCTTGCCTTCATGCTGTGATCACTTGACTGGTGAGCCAGGAGAAAGGCCAGGCTGTTGCCCGCCTGGCAAGAGTCAAGCTTGCTTTGATGGTATAGATTCTGAAAGGGTTAGCACCCCTTGCCTTGCACACAGATGCATGTTCGGAAGGCAAAGGGAATCTGAATCTTGAAAGACTGATAATAAGTCTTGTCTTTTGTCCTAGTGCTGATTGCTCATCTGGCTGTGGAGCGCTTTTGTTGGATTATATTTGCATGCATATGAATGGACATAAGTAGCTGCGTGCTTTCAAGTGTGCCCTAGAAAAGCCTAGATATCTTGAGATGCTGAAAATAAATGGGAAAGAAAGAAGAAGGTAATGCTTGCATGAAGCACGTGTGATTAGTAGTTTGCTTCTGTCTAGTGTATTGTGTGCCTGAGATGTTTTATAGTTGCTTGAGACGCTTCATCACATTTGCATGTGTTTGTTTGGTTTTTGCTTAACCAGAAGGCTGCTGGCTACTCTGGTATGGGCAGAGACTGAGTTGATTGAGCAGGGTTACCTTGCTGAAGCTTAATGCTTCTCATGGATGCAGGGTGGAAGAGTTGGGTGTCTGATCTTCTCTACCCTCATATTGAAAGAAAAGCCTTAAAAAAAAAAAGTAGTATTTCTTACTGCCTGGCGATGTTGCTTATACAATGCCAGGATCAGATGCTGCATTTAGTGCTGAGCCCATCCATCTTGATGTGTAAGAAGCACAAAGACATGTTAAAAATGTATTGCCAAGTCTTTTGATGTCTGCCTTGGGATGTAGATGCTTCGCTATGCTTGTAAACTGGGTCCCAGTTGCTACCTCAAAGGTCTGGTATGTGTAGTATCAGGTCAATAAAACATGTGCTACTTAATCAAAAAATGTAAATCCATTTCTATGGTATTTTAATATTAGAAAGGTAATTACTGTGTAACTAACCCATCTCTGTAAGCTGTCATTAATTGGATGATTTCGTATAGGCAGCTTAGCATAATGCATGCAAAATGCACTGCAGTTCTGGGCAGGCAAAAATTGCCATGATGAACCAACAGAATGTGAGCATCTGAGAGACCTGAGCCCTGGGAAAAGGCTTCATTGGTCCTTGGCTTTGGGCCTGCAACTTCTGAGCGCTTATAAGGGTAATCTGCAGGCAGGGAATTCTGTCAGACAAGTTATTTTTGTTAGGAAGAACCCAGAAAGTGGATTTTGCCGTTAGACATCAGGCTCTGTGGTGTGCGATAGGAAGGATCTGAAAAGTTTTTGTAGTCTCACTGAAGGCAGATGTGAAAGCCATATGTCACTCTGCCGGTGGGACTGGCATAAAGGCAGCAGAAGCACTAGCAGTGCCTACATGGTGTTTTACCTTGTGGTCTTAAAGTCTCAACTTCTGGGACTCTCATGACTCTGAAACCTCTGGCTTTGATAAACCCTATGGTTTTAGATCAAGGTAACATAAGAAAGATGGGAGCTCTAAAGACTGAAAACCCAGAACACAAGTGAAAGAACAGGAAATCTGTCTTGTGATCACATGTTTTACGCAGTCTGCAGAGAGCTGGCTGCTTTGCTGTTCACATCCATGATTATCTGTGTGTGTATCTGGTTGTGCTCATCAAAAAGTTGCTGTTAAAATGGTACAAATGCTGATACAGGGGAAGAGAAAAGGTCAGCAGTGCCTGACCACGCTGCAAATAAATGACATCTTTCATCTGGAAAATGCCTACCATTTTCCATTTAGGACTGTGTTGTGATCGTGGAAGAGCTGATTTTAAAAGGTCGCCTAACAATTCATTAAATGCTGATGATTCTCAAGCAGCCCAGAGTGGGACCCAGTATGAAATAGTTATGTAGAATTAGCACATGTGGTTGAGAGACAGGGCTCCAGGAGTAGGACTTTTTGGAGTTATGTGCTGCTACTGTGGAAATACCTGGGTGAAACTGGTAAAATCTCATGGTAAGCCATTTCAATGGCTGCTCTTCTCCGAGTGTGGCTGTTTGAAGCATTAGGAATAGAAGATGAGGAAAGGGACTCATTAATGCTAAATTTGATTATATATGCAAACCAGGTTTCTATGAAAAGAAGAACAAAAATGATCTGACTTTCAAACTAGCAGTAAGATGTGTGGAGATAGAGGGTTCTGCTATTAGACAAACACAGTTAAAGTCTCCTTGACAATTTTTATGAGGGCGATGTTTCAGTCATCACTCCTGTAAATCAGCATCTGCATAATTGGAGCCCCGGGTAAAAGCCCTGCATGTTGACATCTCTGGGTTCAGATGCTGCAGTTGCGAGAGGACAAGCTTGGAGGTGCTTCTGATAAAACCCTTTTTATCATTTGGATGCTCTGGTCCCTGGCTTAACCACGATTCATTGACACTATGTGTGATCCCATGGGGCAGGAGATGTTGCTTGGTGAAGTTCTCCACTCTGCTCCAGGATGGAGGACCTTGTCCTGAGCAGGGAAAGAGGAGAGGCAGAAAGCAGATAAAGCTGGGCTGTGCACAGGGCTGGTGGTGGAAGGCAAAGCTGCACCTCTGGATGCTCAACTTTCCCCTTGGGCACTGAATAAAAATGCTTCTGTCTTTGTATGGGCCTGGGGTGCAGTGTGGAAAACAGCGCTTGGCTTGTCTGTCTGTCCAGCCTAGCAACTGCCAGAGGGGTCTTAATGGATTTTACTCTCAGGGGGATCTATGGAGTGCTGTTGAGAACATTATGGAAAGGAACATACAGTGTGGAGGTGCTGCGTTTAAGGTGTTTGTTCAAAGTGGCATGTGTGCTGCAAAGTGTGACATAGTTGCTAAGGTGACAGCTTGCTTGCTTTTTGGCAAAGGCAAAAAAATACTGAATATAGGCAAACTGTAAGCTTTTGCTTTAATTTGCACAGTTTTGTCTTCTGGCCATTGTAGAGACTTCTTAGGTTTGTGTTTGGAAGCAGTCTTTTCCCATTCAGAATGTACTCAGGTGAAAAAGCTAAAAGTGCTTCCCATTCTTAAGTAAAAGCTTAAATCACATAAAATGATGGGGATTCCAGGTATTATAATGGATACTATTTATGGCTTTGGTACATAACATTAAGTAAGGATGTGTTCTCTAAGAACATTTTATATGAACAGAAATATTAGATGTTGCCTCATTAGCAGCCTATGGATGCAGGCACATCCATGAGCACATGCTCCAGAAGATTTTTGGATGGGGTATTTGCATGCATTTGCAAGTACTCAAACCTAAGCTGGAATGATGGTGAGGGGAGAATTCCTGCGGGTCAGGCTCAGAGGGTGGTGGGAGGGAACGGAGTCTTGTGTTGGACAGCTTGGGTTCTGCCGTGGTGAAGTATTTTCATAATGTTGCCAGGGGAGAAGGATCAGCAGAGGATTAGACTGGCGTGGCCCCTCAGGAGAGGGGGTTTTCCAGATGAGCAGCCATCTGTGGCATGAAGCAAATGTTATGGACCTCAGTGTAAAGCAGAAAGGTCTCACAAGATGAATGTCAGCTTTGGCCCTTAAAGCAGTGAGGTAGGTGCGTGACCCGGGAAGAAGGCTCAGGAAAGGCTGAAATAATGTGCTCATTGCCCTTTATTGTTTTACCTTTCCTTTTTTTGTGATGTTCTAATGGATAGATAAATGCGTTTCTCTGAGCAAGCTGTTCTGTCTGTGCCTTTTCCAGAATGCCTTAGCATCTGGGAGAAGGCTGTGTTAGAGGCAGAGCCTGTGGGAGCTGCTGAGCTAATGCTGTGGGGAGCAGAAAGTGCTGCAGCCTGGGGCCTGGGATAAACGTTGTAGGGAGCTCTGTGGGCTCCAGGTCCTGGATCAGTGCTAGTGCAGATGTTCCAGCCCTGTTTGGCAGGGCCGTTGCAAGGTAGAAATTAGTGAGGATGTTTTCAGTGAACAGAGACCGTGACACCCTACACGGGGGGCTTTTGCTGGTGGATTGAAGAAACCTCTTTGATAAGAACCCATCCTAGTCACTAAAATGTGCTGGAGGGAGGTAGTGTTAAGGAAGCAGGGGAAGAACTGAAGCAGGAAGATTTCAATGAAGTGTTATACATTTTCAGAGGAGAGGTGTACGGTCCCAGACCCGCTGTCAGAAATAAATCTGATGTGACTCTCTTGCAAACGTCCCAACCTGTCAGCTTGATCTTTATTCTATGAGAAATACCAGAGCCTGCTGCAAACATCCTGACTGAATATTCACTAGAAGTACTCAAAAGCCTGAAGTATTGGAGGTGAAATTCTGCCCAGAAGATTTCAAAATGAAATGCTACCCAGCATCGGCAAGATCATTGATACATCAGGAAGTAATTTATAGTAACAGCTCTACAGTAGCTCTTTGAATTTCGAAGAGAAGTTTATTGTGTTTGTCCCCAGTCTTCCCTTTTCCTGATGTTAATGCTCTGCCCTCCTGTGTAATTTCTCAGGTGATGCAAATCCAAAGTATCTTTGGCTTGAAGTGATAAGCCGCAGCTCAAAACCATTGTCATGTGCATGTTGGGTGCTTGTATTGGGGCCCCATGTTTGACACTGCATTTGACAGTCCTCATAATGTTAGGTGAAGAGCCTCTGTGGCATCCCAAATAGTATTAAAGAAGTAGCAAAATCTTCCTTGCTAGGCTCCCAAAAACCAAGGAGATAACTGGCTTCTTGGTTCAGCCTCCCTGATGTGGGCTGTATGGCCTATGGCTGCCTTAAGCATTCAGATGAAAATACCCCAGGAAGCCAGGAAATATCTTACAGTTATTTAACAAGCAAACTTAAGCCTTGCTTGAACTGTTTTCAGAATAATCTCCCTGGCTGTGTGCTGGAGGTATGCTCAAAGCAAAACCAAACAAGACAAGGCTCCCATCTGTGTGTGAGTCTAAAACCACATCGTTGCTTACCCCTGCTCCTCCCCACACAGAGGCCGTGTCGCATACAAAACCCACTGCTTTGCATCAGGTTTTTACCCCATTTCAAACAGCCTTTGTATGGAGGGAAGGGTGTCCTGGAGTGGTTGAACATGGCAAGGTCACCACCTCCCTGTTGGGACTGTAATGGGGAACGATGCTCTTAGATGTATCTTGTACCCAGCCCAAGGAGCGTAGGTTGGATACTGGAAATTGGCTTATTGCTGCAGAATATGTATATTGCAATAATTATCCTTTGAAGTTGAGCAGTTTCTCTTAGTGTTTTTTTAAGGACTGTGCTTGAAAGTCAAAGCAAGCGTGGGATTCCCCCACCACCAAATCCAGCAGCCGATAAATCCAGCAGAGCTCTCCTGATTGCCATCTCCAAGGGCAGTCAGCATGCTGGAATGGAATTAGGTCCTGGTTTGAAAGAAGACGCCTGCCAAAAAAATTAAACAATGGATGCCTTCCTGTTTAATTTTAACATTTTAATTAAATTCTTCGCTGCTGTGCGCCTTTGATCTTGGTGAGCTGATATACATGGTGTGTGCTCTTGTGTCGTAGCAGCGTTTTGTTCTAATCTTGCACGCAGACGCAAGGATGCATTTGAGGATGGATAAAAGTGCAAAAGCTGCTCACTGCCAAGTAGTGAGCGCATTGCAAGCTGCCTTTTCCAACTGGTGACCCACGGGCATGTGGACAGAGGGATTACTCACAAATACGGCTCAGTAGAGTTTCTCTCTAAACATATTCACTCCCTTTCTTTAATCTTCTATGAACGGTGCTGCTAGAAGAGTTTCCTTGATGGAATTACTCATTGAGAGGGTTGAGGCCAAGAGTGGAGATTTTATTGCAGAAGAGATTTAATTTCAAGTGGAATAATTAATAAACTTTGATTCTTCAGTCAGAGAGCAGAAGCAACGCTGTGTGTTGTTGACTGGGCACATCCATCGATTAGTCCCAGCCAAGTGCCCAGTTTGGGAGCATTTGGCAGGCAGCTGGCTTTCCTTGCAGCGAAGCACAGAGCAGCAGGAAAGGTATTAGAAAGAGTTTCCTCATGGATTATAGGCTGGGGCTGGTGACTGAGGATCACGTGGAGTATTTGTCCTTTGTGATTTGGGCTGTACCTAAAATGTCAGGGAAGAATCTGTCATTTCTACATCAAAAGGAGTCATTGGCAGAGCTAATTTGGGAAAAGAAATTTCATTTACTTGAGGGAAAAATAACTTTTAATCTCAATTTCCATTGAAAACTGCAGCTCTGGTGAGATCACAAATGGAGGAATATTTGTGACAGAAACTACAATATTTCAGCACAAAATATTTCTGTAAGGAAATATTCTTTACAGAAATGGTTGTGTTCTCCTCTGCACACCCCACTGAGATGCCCCAGGCTCACTCCTTCTGGAGGAGTCAATGATGAATGATCCCAAGTGGGACCCTTCTGCCCACTGGAATGGCACAGTCTGGCTGTGGCACTTGATTTCCAGAGCAGAGGCAGCGTGAAGGAGCACCCCAAACCTGCTGAAGGAACAGCAGTGGTGTTCCCAGGGTAGATGTTGCAAGCCCTTAGCACTGGTACTTAGAAAGAAAAGTCAACATTTTTTTGAGAGATGACAACTTTTTTTTGGAAAAAGACAAGTGAGTCTAAAATGCAGAAAATGGTTTTGGTTGAAAATTGTCCTCTGATTTGTGAGTCCATGAGTGTATGCTATGCGTATACTGTGTGCCTGGCCCTTTTTTTGGCCAAATGTGGAGTTTTTCAGAGCTGTGCAGAGGCAGCACAGTCCACTCAGCAGAGAATCAGCATTCCTAAGCCTCCTTGTTTTGCTGCGTTGGCTCCGTGGGCTGTGCGCGGTCCCGGGGCTGCTGTGGCAGCCTGTCGCTCGTGGCAGGCAGCTCTGCGGAGAGGGCGCCCATTCCAGCACAAAATCTGTGCCTGTCCAGATTGTGAGGCCCTGGCAGGCAGCAGGAGCTGGCTCCACCACGGGCTGACATATGCAGGGGACGCTGGCTGTGCCACGGGGTACGAGCCTCCTGCCACCTCCGTGTGCGGCCTGGCGCTTCCCAGGCAGGGATGATGCCATGAAAATGAGCTCCTTGCCCGCGGTCCTCCATGGCCCAGCGGTGGTCCCCACTGCAGGGACCAAGCACTGTCACTGCTTTTTTTTCCTTTCTGTTTTTTGCATCCTTTCCACTGTGGTTTTCATGGCAGAACGACAGCAACAGGAGGGGGAGATGGGGTTCGGGTCTCGTGGTAGAACGGATCCAGCACAGCTTGTGTTGCTGAGGAATCAAATAGAAAAGCTCTTTCTGCCGTAGAGCTTACCATGGCAGAGTTCACTCATTTCTAAAAACGGCTTTCCCTCTTCAAATTTATGTGCTCATTAGTGCTGGCCACCCATGGGTGCAGCGTTGGTTGTTCATGCAGCTGGAGAGGCTCTGACAGAGCTCATAAATGTTCATTGTGCAGCTTAGGCCCCCAAAAGCAGTGACTCAGCAGTGATCAGACATCTCTCATGGGACAAACAGTTCCCAGCTATTCCCAAATTGCATTGAAACCCGTGTGGCACTGGGCTGCCAAGAGGCAGGACTTGAGTACCCCACATCTGTATTGCTTCTGCACAGAGAGATTGCTAAGCAAGTCCTGGGTGTTAGGACAAGAGTACTCTTGCTTCATTTAAAAGAGATTTTATTTTTTTTCTGGGGATTTTTACACGCCACCCCATGATGCGCTTTGGGATGCATTCAGCTTTCTCTTCTGAATAGGGCTCCAGATGATGGAAATAAATTATCATAAATTAGAATAGATTGCACTCTTCAGCATCTCTACATCTGTCATTATGTTTCTTTAACAGTTCAGTTTAACATTTATACACACTCTGACAGCAGCTACTGGTGTGTATGCTATAAATATTGGCTTGCAGAAGACATTAATGGAGTTTAGGTAAACGTTTGATGCCTCTGAGATTCTGTTCCATATGGTGGTATGCAGAGAAATCAGATTCAACACGCTACATACAGCGCACACATATTCCCTATGGACTGGCCTCCTGGCTTTGCAGCAGCTCACTGCCTCAGCAAGAAAGAGCAGGTGCCTTCAAAAGGAAAGGTGAGATTCTTGCAGTCTATTCTGGTTTTTACCACCTGTATTGTCTGTGGTGTTTAAAGCCAACTTGTAGCATGTAAAGATGGGAAGTGCTCATGAAAAAGAAACATCTCGCAGAAGCAGCAGCCAGGAATTAGGCAAGAAGATGTGGGAATGCTCTGCTTTGAGCATGTCTAAAGAAAACTCATGGGGTTTTCTGGCCCAGGTGCCATTTTGTAAGACAGTGTCTCAGCAGCAGGGTGAAGGCTTTGTGCATTGGTTGGTCACAGCTGCTAAACCTGAAATTTGGGACTCTACCCCTGATGCAACTGTCACCAAAACTACACAATGGGAGCGTGGCATGAAGGTTTGAGGACTCTGGCTTGCATCCCTCTAACTGACATGAGGACAAACAGCTGAGACCATCATGGCAAGAGGCAGGAAGAAATGTATTCTGGTCCCTCTAGTGTTCCTTCTGCAGTTCAACAGATTTGGGATGTCTCCCTTAGGTTTGGGGGTTTTGCTTTGTTGGCTTGGTGTGTGTAGTTTGTTTTTTTTTTATTTTGCTATTTGCAACACTTTGATTAGTGTAGTCTGATGCTGTTGCTGTGTCCTCTGTAGTATTTCTCCGATTTACCCCACTTTCAAGCTAGCAGGAGGGTGAGCGGCCTGGCTTACCACTCTGGAGCGGCAGTTGGGGTAAAGCAGCCCAGCCTCTGCTCCTGATGTGGGGCCCTGGGAAACATCTGGCTTGTGCTGGCCCTGGGGCACATCTGCAGAGAGCAGCGGCTGCTGCGTTTGCCCCTGTGTAATGCAATGTAAGTAATGAAGTAACCATAATGTACAAACTGTCTCAAAGCAGGCCAATCTGAGGAGAAAGTGCTCTTCACACTGTAAATTGCTAAAGGTCTTTATGATGCCAGTGAATTAAAAATCTGAGAAGAAAAATAACCCTCCAGTGCTATAAGTTCAAGATGAATCTTTTAAAAGCTGCTGGTGGAAAGGGGAAGAGATAACTTATCTGAATGGAAATGTATTTAAACTCTGTATCTTGTACAGTTCTGGGTCACTGCAAAGCAAGCAGTGTGTTCCCTGTCGGCTGGAGAGCTGGGGACATTTTTGTATAGACTGAATAGGTTTCTGCGTTGATGTTACCCCTTTTGATCTTAATCGTTAGCCATGTTTTCAGTCCTTTGCAGGTTATTCTTTTAAGAGAAGTTGCTTCAGATGTTTTGGTGATTCACTCTTGTTTATTCACACTGGCAGTACAGAGGAGCCTGGTGTGCTCCTGCATCCCATGAGCGTCTGCAGCCACCTTCCCCCTGGCTGGGCAGAAACCCCTCTCTTACCTTTGAGTTTCCAGGTTTTATTGTTGTTCTTACTGCTTGTGTGGTTCTTCTGCCTCAACTTTCCTCTGCTTTCTTGCTCCTGCAGAGAAAAAAAAAATGTTTTGCAAAACCATTAGCAAAATCTTTCTGCCCAGAGCAAAACCTTGCCTGTGAATTTCCTTTGAATGCTTGCTTGTGTCTGAGCTTGAGGCTGGCATTTAGGTCTCTTGAAAGGTGCTTTAAAGGAGCTAAACTGCATTTAAAGAAAGGCAGCATTTACATTGGCCTGATGGTAAAGACATTTTAGCCCAGCCAACGAGATTTCATGGTGAGCCTTGGTACAGCAAGGAGCCCTTCAGCCTTTTCCAAGCTGAAAGAGAAGCTGGACTCTGGGGAGCAGTTTCAAAGCATTGAAACTCTTTTATCATTGTTTGTTGTATTTGTTTTCTGCATCTTTTGGCTCTTTGAGGCCTGGACAATTTAGATCTGCACAGTCTGAGTGCAACTAGGACAGGCGTGGGTTTCTCCATCATACTCTAATATAAGCATGCAGAATTTGGGAATGAATGTGCAGCGAGAGGAAATTCATGTAAATAATCTTCATTGGATCACTTGTCATGAGGATATCTCTTTGAATTGTGTATTTAATTAATTGCATTTTTAAAAATTTGGCTCTCATCTACACTGTAAAGATATTTCTGACTGGAGGGGAGAGAAAGAAGCCCTTATTCTGGGTGGGTTGGGGGTTTTTTTGTTTTCAAATATACATGATGTTCTCATAGGAAATGTCTGTGTACTTCTTTTTCATCAAACCTTTTAACTTTCACATATGGCTGACATTCATAAGTTCTAAAGCTCTTTCTTTTAAGCTTTCTATCCCCCATTGTAAACCTGGAGATGACCCATTCCCAGTTCCTACTGTCACCTGTCCCTGGCTGAAAGGCCCTTTGGGGTAGGATGGGAGAAAAGTCACACTTTTTGTGTTCCAATCAGTGCTGGATCTCAGAGTTTAAAAATATCACAAGTGAAAAACATGGATGTGAGTCATACAGAAAACACCCTTCATTTCTCAGGGAGTAAAAATATCAGAAAAACACATTCTTCAGATGTTTCCTCCTGTTGAGAGGTAGCCACATCTAAGATTTCCGTTTGAAGTGTTCAATCGTAAACATTGGTTCCCTGCTGTGACAGTGACCATGGGTACAGGAGACGCCTATTAAATGTTAACAGCTCGTACCGTGCCAGAACTACATCAGTCACGAGGGACTGGGGGAGCTTTACATGAAGAGCAAATGTGGAGAAGGCTACAACGTCATTTCTTGGGTCAAGATACTCCAGTGCTGAATCCCAGTCTGCAGTAAAAGCCCCACTTCTGGAAAGTTCGGTGCTCACTTTGGACCTAAACACTCATCTACATCTAACATGTGGGGTGTCATATTCCAGGGCAGCATATCTGCGTGCTTTTGGGGGCGTGATGTCTTTCTTCTTGCTCATTGACTTTGCCCCTCAGGGGTGGGACACAACGGTTGTGTATCAGCTTGCTTTAGTGGTATTTTTGAAGTGAGTGTGTTTTAAAATGTGTATGCATTTCCCTGTGTTTTTACAAGATTAATATTTGAAAGGCTATTTAATACAAAAATGCCTAAAATTATTTAAATCTGAGACATGCTGGAGAGATCAGAGAACTCTTATCAACTGTTGAATTAGTAATGTTGAATTAGACATGAGAAAATCCTTTTCAATTTAAGCTTTTCTTGGAACTTTTTGCATGTTTAATATCTTCATTCATCCTTCTCATAATTGTTCCAATTTCAGCGCTCCCTGAGTATCCCTGCAGATGTGCACAATGCACACTGTTCAGGTCCTGATCCATTCAGCCAAGCTGTACATCCCTGAGGACCATCAGGAACCCCCCAAACCACTTGTCTCACGTTTTCCTCCTGTGGATGCAAAGATTGAGCCATTCATGGATAATGTCATACTTTGTTTGAAAAACCTGCTCATGCTGCTGTCTGAGAGATTGGAGAGATCATGAGTGGTCTTCAGAGTAGACACTTTAGCATTATCTTCCAAGAATCTTAAAAAATTTGAACTGGAAATAACATTTGTGTTATATTTAAGAACGCTACCATGAGGCTCTGAAAGGAGAATTACAAATACTGCTTTTTTTTTTTTCTCATAATTCTTGGAAGGGGTCAGCCTCTCTCCAGTCCCCCTTGATAACAAGCTGCTGTGAGAGCTTAGCAGAGCAATGTGTGTCCTGGTCGCACCAGATGGATCTCATTTGTGTTGCTGTTCATAGTCATGATAGGCAGCAAATGGAGTGGAGCCTGAGGCAGCACTTTGCTGCCTGAAGTTGATGCCCGATGAATTACGGAGATAAATAAGGCGAGAGTCTGCCTTTGCTTTTCCCTTTGAGTGTGCACGTAAGTGTTAGGTGGCCTGTGTTTGAGGAGACAAAGTGAAATGAGCTTTAAAATATTTCCTTGAAGTTGTCTTAATTATTTCATTATAATGGTAAGGAACAAAGCAGAAGAATCAATACGCCTAATTATTACATCTAAATGCAAGAGAAATTAGTCAGTGAACTCTCCCTTCTCTGGGGAGGATTAATCTTCCTATGCTCTATTTCAAATGTCTTCCAGAAAAATGAAAGGCTTATCACCTAGGAAACACGCGTTCCTAATCGCCCAGGTCTGGCTCTTGGATTTATAGACGGTGAGGGGACTCTTAGTTGATCTTCTGAAGCACAAAATTAGATTGTTTTGCTTGTGTTTAAGCGTTGTCGTTGAGTTCTGTAGCTGGGTGTTTTGAATGACAAGCGCAATTGGGGCATGTGCCTCATGTCATCCCAGCAGGCTTTGGCTGGCTCTGGATGAGCCGTGGGGACCAACTCGGCACCAGGAAGTGCCATGTGGAGGGGATGGGTTGGATCCTAATGCAGTGCTGTCGGTGGGGCAGTGCTAATTAGCTCAGGTTCTCAGTAATAAGTGCTGTATTGATGAATCTGTAATACTTGCGGAGCTGTCTCGTTGCCGTTTGGATCACTCTGTGAGACTCCAAAAAAACCCAGCATTTGGCTGTGGCCCGGTGGCACACAGCCACAAAATGATTACAGGTGATCCTGGTGGGACCTGCCTCTTCACTCTTGAATTAGTCACTGGACTGAAATGGCAATAATGTTTCCCTGCGTGCTAGGTTTGGTATGGCAATAAATTCTGGTCCTGTCTCCTTGCTGTTGTCTTACACCAGGCCAATAGCATCTTGTGGTACTTTCTACTAGGTTGATTATAAGAATTTCGAGCTGTGACACAGATGTAAGATGATTTCGGATGAAGTGTTGTATTAATAAATTCAGCTTTAAGTTCTGCCCTTCGTAAGGTCTGACTTTCTTTAGATTTTGTTGCTTGTAGTCATATGTTGTCATGGTGGAAATACAAGTCTGGAAGTACTAAGATGTGCTTCCCTAAAATAATTCCACATTTTTACATAGGCAGATCATGCCCAGGAATAGAAGGCTTGGGTTTATTCCTTGCCTGCAAACCCAACTTAGTGTAAAGAAGACTCAGTAGCTAAAATATGAAGTCTAAATAAAAGAAAAAAGGGCTGTTTCTTTGCATAACGCTGGGGAAATCAGCCTTACAGTTCACAAACTGAGATGACAGCTCGCTGTAGGGAAAACTTCAGTCCATCATTATTTTGCATTTTTGGGTTGCTTTACTCATGGCAGTTTATTAATTAGTTTCTATTTTGCACTCTTTCTTGAAAGAAAACGATTTCAACTCATTATGTATCACCCTTGTACCTTTCTTTCTTCCCAAATTACTCCGCATCATGGTCAGTTCCCATCTTCCCTGGCTGTCGAGTTGATTAACTGGGTGATGCTGACTGGAGGGCATGGGACGGGCCACTGATGCACCACCTGATTATGTGGTCATGGAAACCCCCGGAGGTAAGACCTCTGTTATCAAAATAAATTGGGATTTTCTGCCAACTAATGGTTGGCGAAGCTTGCACTAATGCTAGATTCTGATGGATGATGCAGTATGGAAGCCAATTAGCCTTTGCTGATAAGCTAGACTTTGATTAAGCTCTTCCAGGCTTTCTCATCGCAAGAAACATGTACTACTCATTGAACATGCAAATGTATTTGCAGTGTGTAATTACAAAATTTTCTTAAGGAGTGGCCTATTTCAAACAGGGCTTTTGTTTCAGTCTTACTCCTTCATTGCGCTCACCAACTCAGTCACACAGGCTAATTCAGCAAATACAATTGACTGGTTTTAGGAGTTAAAATATCCTGTTGTTGAATGGTTTATGCTTCAAATACTGATTATAATGAAGACCTCTGTGGTGGGTACGTATCTCTCTGCAGCCGCTCCGAAAGACCTGGCCTTTGCAGTGAGCCTTTGGGATGCAGAGGGCTGACAATGCTGGGATCTGCAGTGCCAGCCAATTTAGAAGTGATCTTGTCCCAGTAATGCTGAGAACAAACTCCTTCTGTAGCCATAGGCAGGGATAACTTGGGCTGCTGAATGTGCAGCTCATTGCACTTGGTGGGAATTCACTTATTGATCCAATTAGCTCCTGACCTGTTTACAGGGTGATAGTTATAACTAAAATTGATTGTGGCTGTTGTATCGTGACTGTAATCTTTGATGCTGGGGATTTGGATATTATGGCCTGCTTCCTGTAGCTGATAATGGATTGTGAAGAGCATCAAGGAGTTAATGTATTTTCACACTCCTCAGGGATACACTTTCTGTGTTACATTCTCATTTGTGGTGCTGTTAACTGAGTGACAGTATCATTTTGCTTACCCGGTCATACATATTTTGATAGCTTTAGTCACTTTGTCTAAGAGTTTCCCTGAGCTCCTATACCTGCCTCTATCCATACCGTGGTGCTTTAGGGAAAAGCCTAGGAAATGGACATTTTGTTTCCAGGTGTGATTCATAATTGTAGTCCTCAAGTATAGCAAAGGCATTCCTATAGCCATCTACAAGTACCTCCTAGCTGTGGTGCCTTTAGTTTATTGAAAACCTAAGAGCATGGAAATCAAAGTTGTATTATGTGGTTCACTGATGGGGTCGAAGTTTGGCATAGTCACCATTTTCTGAGAGAAATGCCTGCACAAATTCTCAAATCAGAGCAGTAGAGTCACAGAGAAAAGGGCAGTGCAGTGCCCCATCTTCATTTTCCCTGTTGTACATCTCATCTCCTGTGGTGTGGCTGTGGGATCAGAGGTGAGGAGTGGCAGGAACAGAGCCATTCCAGATGCACCATCTCCTGTGCTTTCTCCTCCAAACTCCCAGTGCTGCACTGACACTTGGTGTAGAGTTAATGTCAGTGGGTGTCCCTGCTGTCACAGACCCTCTGAGATGTGTGGTTTTTAGGATGGAGGAAACCAAGGATTTGACTGCTGCAGAATCCTGGGGTTGAGATTCATTACAAGCCCTGATCCTGCAGAAATAATCGGTGTGATGCAGGTTTTGCACCTTTTGCAGGTCATGATTGATGACTTCATCTTTCGATGCTTTAGGGGTTGGTGGGTTCAAAAAAATGCTGGATAAAAGGAGCATGGTTGTCCTTCTCTTGTGAGGCTTTGATCCTCCAGTCTCTGCCCTCTTGCTAAACCAGCTCCTTCTGCTCCTCACATGGATATTCCCAGGATTTTGGCTAATGACCACAGAGGACACTTCTGGCTCTAAAGTTATGTGTCTGTCCTCTCCAAATTAGCAGTTTTCAGGTATCCCACTGGACATTTGGTCTAAAACACTTCTACTGTTTTATGGTCATCACCAGCTTTCATGACAGGCTCTGGAGAGGCCGCCGTCTGAACACGCACCATTGCAGCCTTTATTTAAATTAAATTCCATCTGTGGTAGGAGTGTTGCAAGGGAAGGTTTCAGAACTGATGTTTGAGTGTAAATATCTGAATTATAAATTAAATTCTGCAGCATTTTGGCTTAAGAAGAATTTTTATGAAATCTTGAGAATTGTCATTCTTTCCCATTCTATCAATAGTAACTGCAAGCTTGAGCATATGCTGCGAAAGGCACTGAGGCAAAGCATTCACTTAGAGAGAGAACACAAGTGCCTTTTTCATCTGAGGCAAATTAGCAGAAAAGGAGACAACTTCCAGCAAACTGTGGCTTCCGATCTACAAGCTGATAAAATCTGCATATTAGTCACAAGTTATTTTTCCAGATTTCTAGTTCATTCTGTTTTCCTAATTAAAGATGCTGAAATTCACTTTCAGTGCTTTCAGTCTCTGTTTCATAACTAGTATACTTGGTGGGGAGGGGAAAAAACAAAATTGTGGTGGTGATGATTATTATAGCTCACATCCGGCAGGTTGTGATTTGGCTGGGGGTTTTTTTGGGAGTAAATCTAAGGAAGAAGTCAATCTTTTTTGTGACCATGTTCTGTAAAAATGGAATTTTTCTCAAAGAGAAGGTATTACTTTATGATAAAAAATTCCCATGTGTTGGATTATTAAATCCAAACCCCTGCAGTTATTAAAACCAAACCCTTCATTGCATAGGTTTGGGGCTCAGCATCCCAGCACATCCTGTATTTGCACACTGGACGTTTTAAAATCTGAGGTGGATGTTCACATTGTGTGCCAGCATGAAAGCACAGAGCCATTCTGAGTCTTTGCAGTGGTGGATGTGTGTCTGTCCAGGGCTTGCTCCATACTGAATTAATTGCTCTGAGGATTAATGGTACTTCACTGATTTCACTTGCCTGTCGAGGGGTTTAAGTGCCATGAGCTTTTCCCAATCACAGGAGACATCACTGGCTGGGGGAAGGGGTAACATCCCTTGCCTCATTTTGTAACAGTGAAATCAAGGGCTCGAGGGAGGAAACGGTTCCTTATCAGAAAAGATGTCCCTTTTTTGTGTAGCAGTCATCAGAGAATCAGCTTTTCTGCCAGAAATAGCAACCGCTGGCTACAGCATGGGCATTGCCGCTCAGGATAATTCATAAGAGTATTTTGGCTGCAGAACTTGACTTTTTACAGCTTGGTAGCATTACAGTGACTGAGGACATCTCTTGGTCTTTGCTTCAGACTCAGAAAGCGTTTTTCTGCGTGTTTTTGGCATGTGGTACTTTGTGTAAGAGTTGCTGAGCCTGAGTTTCTGCCGCATCATGACCTCTGGAAAAGCATCGTTGTTCTCAGTGTTGCCCCTAGAGCAGCTGGCACATTCAGAGCAAGTGCCATAAAATGAGTTTTCTCTCATGGTTTCTAATACTCCTTTAGTTTGGTGCCACCTTTGCTTAGCATATGTAAATTTGTGATTGGCTTTTCCTGTGTTTTCTGTCCTAAATTTAAATTTTCACTTCCATAGCATGGAGGGATGCACAAGGGGGAGATCATCAGAGGTTATCAGAGAACATGCACAGGACATGCAGACTGGGAATATTGACCTACAAGCAGAAGACAGCCAGGGCCAGTTTGATACGTGCAGCACGTGGTTCCAGTTTAGTTGGGTTGGTTTGTGGCAGAATACTGTTCCACTGTTTTATGCATTATTTTTCCAGCCAGGGAATCATCTGCACTTGTTCTTTTCACTGTGTGTCTTTTCCCACACCTCTCTTGCCCCATTTTCACTGCCCTCAGCCTGATAATTGCTTAGAGATGTACATGCATTGGTCCATCACTCATGAGGAGGATTTTTTGGTTGAAGCAACTCTTCCCAGAAGGGCTGACATAGCATTCATATTTTATTCTTCCAGTTCACTCTGATTGATGTAAGAGTTGAAGTGAATCTTCACATTTAGATACAGCAAAGACTGTTTTTATCCCCAATGTACAACTAAAATGCCATTAAAGCAGAATGTTTGCAGTAATTTTCTGTGTATGTGTGCATAAAGGCCATAAAGAGAAGTGGACCTTATCGATTTGATGGCACTCATTATCCTAGAGCTATTTCTTCACAGGGCCCTTCTACCACAATTCTAGACTATTTTGCTCTTAAAATTTGCTCTGACGTGTTTGTGTTTTGGAGGAATTTTCCCTCCACAAGATGAAACACCATCCTGTCATCTAACTTATTTCTTCATTTTTTTACTTGTGGCAAATTCATGGAAGTTAAACGCCAGATTCATGGTGGGCTCGGAGCAATGCATGATTGCATTAACCTTTATACACTGTTGTGTACTGAAATCGTCCTCTGTTTATTTTCTGTTCAGGCAAACTAATTGATTAACCCATGCAAGATTTTACATCCCCAGTGACATGTCATTAATAAAGACGGTGTTTTCTGACTTCTATATCATTGTGTCTTTATTATTTTTATTATTATTTTCAATATGACCTTCATGTTGGTTTTGCCTGTTGGTAGGTGGAGCAAGTAACAATGTTCTGCAGCATTAAAACATTCTCTAACAATGTTGTGACTATTGTTGCACGGGGTATAGAGGTGACGGGTGATTTCCATGCTCCCAAGATTCTGCTCTTCTGAAAGAGCAGTATATCTGGTAACACACCTTGTGGCTGAAGGAAGATTACAGGAAAAAACAGACGTAAAAACATGTTTTGCAGAAGCACCTGTGCTGGAGGAGTTGGCCTAAACAAACAGGCTCAGCCAACGCCTGAGTATCTGCACCCACAAAATCCGGGTGGAAATCCTGCTGGGTTGGGTACCAGCTCTCTCTGAGTCTTTCTTCCTAGGTGGCATCACCATGGGTTGTCATGACCATCTCCTGGACTTTGTAGCAAATCCGCCATTGGCAATGGATAAAAGCTGGGGTTTTTCGTGTTGCTGTGGTAAGACATTGACAGTCGTGGCTCTGGATGCATCCAAGGCAGAGGATGCGGGATGAGTGTGTGTGCCCAGCATGGAGCCAGGCTGGTACCCATCCCTTCGGCAGGATCTGTGCTGCTTCCCAGGGCAGCTGCAGCTGAGATGCTGCCATGTTGATGCTGGAGTATCTAGATCTCTGGAAAAGATTTGGTTGCCATACAGTTGGATTTCCTATAAAAGCAACCCCAGAAGCTTTTTGAATGATGGGAGAAGCTTAAGGCATGGTTCACGGGGAGCGACCCCTCTGGATCTGAGCGAAGGAGGTGAGACAGCCTGATTTGGTGGTGATTTTGGCATGTGCCTTTCCCTTGCAGCTCCTGGAGGCAGGGGGGCTTCTGCTTGGGTGCTGGGATACAGGAAAGTCTGCGGGAAGCCTTTCCTGTAAGCCAGGGAACTATTGTGCCCATTTTAAAAATTCATCCTTATATTCTTAATTTAAATTTATCTTACCTCTCACATGCTTAAAACTTCTCTACCTGAAATGTGCAATGGAGAACCATTCTGCAGGGATCTGTAGGTTAAAAATACAAGGTATTTCCATGGACACACTAATTTTTATTTTCTAAAATCAGATACTGTGATTGGACTCTGTTTCCCCCAGGAACTTGTTTAGAGCAGATACACTCTCTAAAGATTTAATGACCAGAAGCGTTTTCCTCTTGTTTCACAATTACTTTTTTTTTTTAAAGTGAATGCTCGTAAAACATGGGCAAAATGTAAAGCTGAAAGGAAGAGAAGCCAGGAAT
The DNA here is from genome assembly GCA_013397935.1 of Dasyornis broadbenti. Classification (NCBI taxonomy): domain Eukaryota; kingdom Metazoa; phylum Chordata; class Aves; order Passeriformes; family Dasyornithidae; genus Dasyornis; species Dasyornis broadbenti. The sequence continues at coordinate 874,751 of VZRN01000404.1, forward strand.
ACTAAAGAGAGAGAGAGAGCTTGCTTGAAAGTGTTGGCCAAGCAGCTGTTCATGCCTCCCATTTAGCATGAATGGAAGACATAGCCCTGATTAAAAATGGTAGGTAGCAGCTGCACAGCCTGGGCTAAGGATTACCAGATGGTTAACTGTGATTGACTTGTCTCCATGGAGCTCAGTGAGGAGGGAGGAATGGAATATCTGAAATGTGATGAACATGCTAGGTACACAATTTTTTTTTATAACGAATGTGCCAGATTTGTTTACATGCTTCTTGAATAAAATATGGCTGCTAGTTTGACTTAAGACAGACATCTTTAGTACATGCTATGTTGCAAAACCTTGCTCTTTTGATTGTAGGTGTGATGATTCCCCCTCATCTCTCCCCCCTACCCCGGTGCTGTGATACAGCATAAAATAATTGGTTGACAGAATGTTGATTCTGCAGCACGGGGAGGATTTGCACAGATGGGAGTCAAAATATGTCTCCTTGCCTTATGCTAATGCCACCACAAAGGTTAGGGAGAAGTTCAGAACTGAATGTGGAATCCTTGTGCTGCTTTAGCTGTTGCAAAGTGTTTAAAGTCAGTACCTGGAGGAAGAAGATCTGGATCCAAATGCTCCGTGTGTCTGTTCCCTCTGTTTTACAGCAAAAGGGTACCAGCACTTGCTACATATTCATAGTACCATGGTGCCTCTGTGGCTGCTTTTCCTTGACATGGGCCCTTGGTGGCCAAAGTGGGATTTTTTTTCCTACCCTGGCAAGGGCTAGAAATCACAGATATCTCTAAAAATACCGTGGCAAAAGGATGACTCATCAACACAATTCCGAAGAGTGTTTTCTAAAGGGGCTTGGCCACATTTCTCACAAAGTGCCAAACAATTGTCCCTTTTTTAAACAAAGTGTTGTGCAGAGGCTGTAGCCATGTGCAAGGTGGTGAATTCCTCATAAAATCTGCTCTTTAGGGTGGTGGAAGAAAGTGGGCATTGGTCAGTCAAGGGCCGGAATGCCTCACCCACCTCTTCTGGACAGTCCCTGGGAAGTGGCAGCCCCACGACTTGGTTTTGCTTCCCCTCTCTCTAATCTCAGCTCCTTTTGTTTGGGCAGCAGCTCTCACAGTGTGTTTTTGGAGGAGCCCTGGAGCTGGGGCACCCTCAAGGCTGTGGGGTTCATGGGCAAACAGTCCCTCTCACTTCAGCCTTTCGCTCCACGTGACTGCCCTGACTTGCACGGGAGATGGAAAATTGCAGGTAACTAAGAATAGAGGCCAGTCATTTGGAAAGTAATACTTTGGCATGTGTTTAGGAAAAAAAATAGTAATAACTGTGAATAATTTAGAAATGCCAAGATAAATGCTGTGTTTGAGGGAATGTGTCACCTCCAGCTGTGGGGAGTGGAAGACATTGATCGTGTGTTTCTTTATCCTCTATGTTGAACATTTTTGCTTTCTGTTTGCGTTACTTCTTTAAAGCAAATTACAAATATGTCAAAAAGATGGAGTTGTCGTTTGTGCCAACTCATTTCCTCACATTTGAGTATGAATGAAATTGTGATGCCGATTTTTCTTCATAAATGCTTTCTACCTAGAAAACATTACTTCTGAACCTGTGACACTTAATACTTTATTATTGGTCTCACCTGAATGTTGTCACTGTATACAAACACAAATAAAATGCTAGTTCAGGCATTGATATTGATAAGCAAATGTTGGTGTTTTTTCTTGGTTGAATTTTTTTTTTTTTGTTTTTGCAATATCAGAGCCTCCCTCCTTCTTCCCAAAATATAAAACCCAAGCAAGATGCTATCTGATTTTTTTTTTTTGAAAGTGGCAGAATCTTAAAATGAATTATTTAAAGTCTCGTTAGACTCAAACAATAGTGCCAAAGCAGGGAGGTTGGTCTGGGCATGGTGGCCACAACCTCCACCTCTTTGTGGGATAAAATATTTGGCTGTGAGTTTCATGATCCCAGTGTAAGAAGCATCCTGGCTCCAGAAGCACCACAGTATTTCCCACATTGTTTCGAGTGCAGAATGAAAAGTTCATGATGAAAACAAACCCATTTTTTTCCAGGCTAAGCATGAAGACTGTGAAGTTTGTGGTGGGTTTTGTAAGGACTTTTGGTCTCCCCTTGGGAATTGAGCCATTTGGATGCTAAAACGTGGTGGACACCCACGCCTGGCTCTCTTGAGGTAGTAGGGTGGTTGTCAGGTGTCCTTGTATTTCCTTTTTCCTGCATGCTGCTAGAAGTCTGGTTTCTGGGAAAAACTCATCTTCAGCATGGTCTGCTTCTCAGTGTACAACAAACTGGATTAATCTGAAGTGTCATAGGCCAGGTAATAGATAAAGGTGATAAATCTGTTATCAGGCGCACTGAAAAGGCTGAAATACTCTGCATTTGTAGAGATTAAGCACTTTCTGTGAAAATATACACCTGTGGTTGGGCCACACCTTGCAAAAAGAGCAAGAGAGGTGGCCAAGGAAAACTGTCCTGCCGGGTGCTGGATTTTAAATTGTTTTCTGATAGCAGGGTTCGGTGCAGAAAAGTGCTGGTGTGTTGAGAAACTGCTGTACAAGAGGCAGACAAAAGAGGGCTTGGTTTTTCATATGTAATGGGCACACTTAAAAATAACTGCTCTTTAGATGCACGAAGGGGAGAACAACTGTTTGAGCTAATGAGCCAGCTTGGTGTGGCTGTAGGCACCCTGCAGAGAACTGCAGCCTTTGGGAGGACAAAGCTTCTCTGCCAGCGTGGAGGGGAGAAGAGAAGCAAAGGAAGCTTTGTGAGAAAAGGAAGGAATTGATGAGAGGGCTGATGCTGTGCTGCCTCAGCAGCATGAGCCCTCAGTGAGCCATGTGTTGCTTCCAGCCCTGTGAGAGCCAGGAAGATGGATGGGATGGGATGGGGTGGAAGGTGGCCCTGGTCACCACAGCTGGGCATTTCCTTGTGGGGCCACCACGATGCTCTCAAGGAGCTGTGACAGAGCACGGGACATGGGAGGAGAAAAATCTGCCCTCGCTCCATACATGAGGGTAATTTCTGCCTCAGTGATGCTTGGCAAAGCCACGTGTGAAACAGCCTTCACGTCTCACTGAAAAAAGGCAAGACTGCCAAAATTTTGTCTGTTTTGAGTCAGGAAGGAATGTTGAAATCTTGAAAGTCTGTTTGCCTTGAAAAAGATACCAACACCCCAAAACTCAGATCTGGTCAACTGAAGTATTTTGATTTTGATGCGTTACACTGTCTTTTTCATGTGTGTATAAATTTTGTAACACAGTATTTTTCAAGCAAAACTGTTCATTTTGAAAACTTCAGAGCAGGGATTTTGACAGTGTAATAAATTTCTGTAGAGAACATGTCATCCTTCCTGTCTACAATTATGTGTGACAAATCAAAGCTTTGAGGGAAAAGCACACATGCGCAGTAATAGTTCTTTGGGAATTTCCTTTCCAGCTGCATCGTTTAATACATTATTTCAATTTTAATAGAAAAGGAAAGGGCAAGTACAGACCTTTGTCTTTTGAGAATCAATGGCAATTCCTCTCGGGGCTCAGTCAGCTGATCTCTTAGTGGGAGGGGAAGATGGACTTTTTGCTGTCCCAACAGCATTTGGGGGAATTTTCAGGAATATCTCCCACCACTAACCTTACTGACAGGAGCCTTCAGAATGATGTGGCTGATGACACCGCTGTGACAGTCCCAGTGGGACATGTGGCGTTATCTGCTGAAGAGTGAAGAAATGTTGAGGCATTTGAATGCAAAGCCAAAACAGGAGCCAGCAGCTCTGTAGCCTTGGCTCTGTGCAGGTGCCTGATTGCAGATAGAAAGGTAAGGACGGGGCACGGGTCACCCTGACAGCTCTTGGGAAGAAACAGGATTCACAAGGAGATCTTGGAAGAAATGCCAGGTCTTGGAGAGTACAGGTTTGCACAGGGCCTCCTCATGGGTGCTGCTGTTTTCCTCCAAAAGCAACAGGCACCTGTGTATGAGCTGTAGGGCAGAGAGCACAGGACTGAGTGCACCCTACCCAAGGTGTATTCCCAAAAGGAGAGGAATCTCTTGGCCCTTGGAGAAGCTGCACATGTGCAGCACTGTGTTCAGTACTAGTGTTGTAGCCAATATTGATCAGAGAACATGGCTGGCCATCAGAAAGTGGTCAAAGTGTGTGGGGAGTGGGGACAGAGCTGCACACGTTTCTGAAGCTGCCCTTGAAGGTTTGTGTCTGTGGCCATGGGTGTTTGTGTCATTCACTGCTGCATGTTGTAAATACCAATAGATGTGAAGAGAAGCATTAAACCACATTGCTCTGGCACAATGTTATGTTCTGGTGGTACAAGGATGCTCAATGATGTCTCTGCCATAAAATATTTTCATTTTATTGAGCTACAAATCAATAACTGCTTGATGGCAAACAAAAAATATCTGACTGCTGCTTATGACTCCGTGGTAAACAGAACAGATGCAAGTGGGTTTTCATTTTAGTGTTGTGTGCTGAGCTTCAGACTTCAGAAGAAACAGTGCCGTCCAAACTAATTTGCATTCTGCATTTTGCCGTTTTACTCTCAGCACAAACCCTGTCGTCTCCATGTCATTCCATCACAGATAACTCATTGCTTGACATTTTCCCAGCAGTATTTCTAAGGAAACATTTTGTCCCCAGTAGCACAAACACTGTGAACTAGAATTTATGCTTTGTAAATCAAGGCCTGGTACTCTGTACTGAGAATAACATTTTGCCATGAATAAAAGCTTGGTGTCCACATGCCAGGTGACTGCAGGATCCTGCCCTCTGCACCACAGGATTTCTCTTGGGAGAAGTGTGATGGATTAACTGTTTGGAACTCAGCCTCAGCATGTGTAGTTGTTTTATGGGTGCTTGGGTGACTCACTAGTACTCATGCAATGTAAATCAAATCTCTCTTGCTGGCTGAGTGGTACCTTGAATGTAGACAGTAACAGAATTTGTCTTATTAGAAACTGCCTTGTTTATCAGCATAAATTGACTGTTGAAATGAATTGTTTGCATGGATATAGAAAAATGTGACGATTGATCAGTTTAAGACAAGTAGACATTGCTTGTGTAAATCTACTCCATGTTTTATGATTATAAAACAATACAGAATTGGCTTAAAATAAAGTGCACCTTTAATGTGTGTGTTTGCCTTAGCCAGGGCAAGTTACGAAGTAAAATCTTGCCGTTGCCCTCCTGCAATATAGGATACATCTATATATAGATGCAGTGGGTGACGTCCCTGCCCATGGAAGGGAGGTTGGAACTGGAAGATCTTTAAGGTACCTTCCAACCCAAATCATTCTGTGATAGATTTTATTTTTGAAAAGTATATGTAGGGAGAAATAGTATATATTTACTCATACACATGCATGCACACATACAGAAATTAAGTAGAGAGTGTACATGTAGGAATCTGGCTTTGAAGTGTCACCTCTGAGTTTGACATCTGAACCAAACGTTAATGTCAGAAGATGTCACTCTGCTGCAGTTGGTGCGTGGATGTGCCAGGAGGAGGCTGCGTTAGATGAGGCTGGATTAAATCTCATCAGTGCTCTACAGGTCATGAGCAATATGGGTTGGCCTTGGCTACCCTCCATGCCCCACTATTCACAGTTCTTTTCGGCTGGATGCTTCCTCAAGAGTAAGCTGTGAATGGGAAATAAAGACCTTTTCTGCCCTGGCTATCGAGTGAGCCCTGTATTTGGGATCATTCATCACGGACATGTGCAGACATCCCAGCATTGCTCTCATGGTGTGTGTGATCCCTAAAGTCCTGTATTTAAAGCTTGGGTAGCACAGGGAAGCTGGGCTGCAGGTTTTACATGCATCTGTGCCTTGCATCCCTGCATTTTGTGTACAAAAGCCACATTACCTTTGTGGACTGATCCTGCAACATGAGGTGGTGCTGGACTCTAATACTGATCCTGGGGGGGTTGTGGAACCACACAGGACTCGGGGCCGTTTTCACGAGTGGAGAGGTGCCTCAGCACCTTGCTCAGGGTGTGTTTTTGTGGTACAAAAATCTCTTCACAGGGGATTAGAGTGTTTAGTTCTTCATTGTGTGGTTGAACCAGTTAAGTTGCACTTGGTTTATCCACATGCCCAGATATCTTGATGAATTCATCCCGCTCTACAGCACGTGCACGTTCTGCTGAGAATTAGATTTATGTTCTTAAATTTCTGGAAAAAAAAATTCTTAGTAAACAGAGTTGAGCAATTGATCTGGATTAATGGGGACCAACTCTATTAGCCTAATACAACACTAATCTGATTCCAAACTGTTAACATATTAAAGCTGCTTAATTATATGTTTGTTTGACACAATGTGGTAATCCTGTATGATTTAGGGTATATTGTCACAGCTCTTGACTTGCAGTGCCTCACCATTGATAAAAACACAATTAAAACCCTTTGGTGTGAGTTAGGCATTCACTTCACCCTTTGCTGAATTGAAACATGGCTTGTTGTAAGGGCTGCCAAGCAGCTTCCCTGCTTTTACAGAAACAGTTACCATCGCTGTCATGCATGGAAGCAAGGGACAGGAAAGGCTAGTGTTTGCTTACACAGGGAATAGGTATCTGGGCTGGGAATTTAATCTAGGGTTCCTGAGGAGAAGGTCTGGAATTACTTCTAGATTAAACCAGTAGGTTAAGGGATAAGAGAATATAGCACTTTGGTGTATTTTGGCAGATCTCTGGTGTTGTGCAGTATTTTCTACCTGGTCTGGATGCAGCAATGTTCCAAGACGTGGAAAGCTTCCTCACATCTGCTCACTGTGAAGAGTGGGATAACGAGATGCAAAATCAAGGCAGAGCACAAGCCCTCTTTGCTTGTTTGAACCAGGCACTGTCAGAGGAGGAGATGCCTTCCCTGGGAAAAGGGCTCAGCCATTTGTGAGGCTCCCTGTGCAAGGGCTTGTGCAGAGGCTGCTGCCCTGGTCCGTGGTGGGAGCAGGACCAAACCTGGGACATTTCTGCCTAATTCACTGTGCATTTCTGTGGTGTTTTGCGTTTTTCACAGCAGAATCCTTGCGCAGAATGCAGCATCTGTGTGACTCTGCAGAGAACCAGAGAGAGGGGAAAGATTTGTGACTCCTGGTGATAAATGAACTGAACACACCAAGGTCACTTACTATCGAAGATCTCACCAGAACAATTCAGTTCATATGCCTGTCCTAAAACCACAGCTAGCACCTCTGCTTTCCAGACTGTGAAACTCTCTACTGTCCCAGATTACAAGTCTTTTTCTGACACCTTGTACAATACCCTTGAGATTTTTCATTGCTATGAGGCAAGGTTGGTCTGCAAATTTTACATAACATCATTGAAATCAATACAGATCGGAGGCATTTTTACTTACAGCTTTACTTTGAATTGAAAATTTTCAGATTTTTAAATGCAATTGAAAATCTTGAAGCGTTTCTTGCAGCCTTGGTATGAAGATCTTAGCTTAAGCTTCAGATGTGCTTTGGTGGCTATCTAAAATGAAAATATTCCTGAAATAGATGCCTTATAAAGTGATGCCTTGAAAGCAGAGTAAATTCTGGAAAATTACAAAATACGAAGTAAATCTCTGATTTTGTGTCTGTCTCTTGAGTTCAGCATTTGCAAGGCCTAATCTGCAAAAAAGATCAGATTCCAGGGACTGATTTATATGAAGATAAGGACAACATCCTCTTTAAACCTAATGGATAGTGTGTGCTGTGATGGTGCCTTCAGTGGACATTGTAGTGAAAATCTGAAAGAATATGATGACATGAGGACCTGCCAGATGGATGCTGTGAGTTCTGAGGTGTTTGACAAGGCTCTGGCTTTGGGACGGATAATCAGAGGGAGAGAGAAGAAGAACAAAAAGTCCTGATTTTCGTATGATTCTGAAGGTTTCAAGGCTGCTAAGTTTTTTTACTCAGCAAGGCTTTGCTTGCTTCAACCAAAGGACCTGGGGCTTATCGACCAGTAAGGAAGGTCTGTTCCCAGTTAGACACATTTGCATCCATGGCAGCTCAAATCAGAATAAACAGAGAGTTCTGAGTCCCTCCGGGAGCATCTTCAATATGCTGAGGCTGTGTCCAGATGCTGCAAGAATATTTCCTCATTGATCATCTTCAAAGTGTGGCAATGTCTGTAGGCACTGAGTAGAGTGGCAGCATTCGCAGTGCTGGTGCTGGGTGCTGGTTTTGTGCATCCCTGCTCCACGCATGGCATTTCACTGGGAGCCTGGGATGGGTTATCTCCTGTGGTAACTTTTTTTCATGCAGTTCTGTAACTGATGCAGAACCATTAGTAACTCTTACTTTCTCTCTAGTTCTTACATTGTACTGACTGTGAAATATCGTGCGTGTACATGGAGATATGAGACTGGAAAGACGATATTCCCTGTCTGAGCTGGTTTTGTTTTTGTTGCTCCCACTTTTTGGGCAGCACCATTTGCTCAGACATCAGGGTAAGTAACAGTGCTTTTTACAGGTGCCACTTTTTCCAAGGTAGTCCTTTAACTTTCACGTCTTTCGCCTTGTTTTACACATCTGGGAGCTAACTGCTCTTCAACTGGAATTGTGGGGTTGACCCAAACCGTTTTCCCTCTGGAAATCTAGACCATAACTGCTCAGTGGGTTGTTATTGATAGCAAAGCAAACGTTGGAATAGTAGGTTTCCCCATTGGCTGGGGCAGGCTTGGGTCTCCTTGTTCAGACACAGCACATGGCACCCTCATGTCCCCACATCTTTCCTGGGAACAGGAGTTAAACCTCACAGTGGGTTGGGTTCTCTTTCTCTGTAAGGTGGCTGTTGGAGTGGCAGCGAACACAGGGCAGTTATCCAGGGTCACCCTAACGGGAACAGAGACAAACAGCACGCGGTTTTGGAGGGGAAAGTGCCCTGTCTTTCCTGGTTATATGACTGGTACGTGTGGCAATCCTCCCCGTGAGTAATAAACAGTCTGACAGAGCCGCATTTTGGGATCAGATCCGCGTTGATCAAGAAGTTGGTGACACCTGGTGGCGGGCGCTGGCCAAACCCGGGCTCCGCCGCCTGACCCAGATTCAGTCGCTGCCCTTTGAATGGGCTGCTGCGGAATTCACGCTGTTTTCTGACAAAGGCAAAATGCTCCGCGTCAGAGTTATTGTTTTCCGAGGTTTTTCAGGGATGGAACCCGTTTGAGGTGGTTGTGTGCAGCGGCGGGATCATCCCGACTCTGCCGTGGCTCCGTGTCTGCACAGGCAGGATGATGTTCCTGGCACCACCCATGCTTTTGCCTTGCTGCTTGAATTTAGCAGATCCCCTCCTCTGACATCTGTAAAGGATGTAAAAAGGATGAAAAATTTGGGGAAGAATAGACGATAACAGAGGTTAAGTACAACTGGCTTCTTATCTAGTATACTTGGGAGAAAATAAATGTCCTTTCTATGTATCAGGATGCTTAAGTTTTGTATCACTGGTGAGTATCTGAATCATCTTACACAGGGAATCAATTAAAGATAATATAATAGCATGCTTGCATTTATCCATACCTGTTGTGTTTGCCAGAGTCTAATGTGGAAGGAAACTTTTGCCTGGTTAGGGGAGGTTTGGAGTCACAGACGCTTTGTGGAGTGAGGGCCCTTCCTGCACCCAGATGGAGCCTTTCAGGATGGTGCACGTGTGGAGCAGTGGTTTGGGATGTGCAGCAGCCGCTGTTCAGGTCGGTGTTCACCCCTGCAGAGCCAAAGGGTGACTCAGCCAGGCTGCAGTCGGGATCCTCCTGTGTCTCAAAGAGTAAAACGGTTCCAGTCCCAAAACTCTGTAAAATGAAAACCAATTAAAAGATGCTTGAAAAGATTCTTTAAAGTGACTTTTCATCATTTACAGTCACATCTCTAGAAGAGTAGCAGCATTATGTCAGAGAAACGACATGAAAGGGTTTTTTGGAAGGTAATGCTGCTGCTATCCTTCCCCAATGATGGCTTTATTGCAAGAGATTAACTATAAAACATGTTTCTTGGACAGCCTAAGATCCCAGTGTTTTCAAATCAGAGAAATACTTTTCCAAATTCCTGTCAGTTCAGTTGTACTAAGGTGTCTTTTCAGACATTATTTATTATTTTGGAAGACTTTCATGCTCAGTTTAATTAGTTTCCTCCAAATGAATTTGGATTTTGCTTGTTGACTAAGTGATTCTTACCCAAACTGCCTGAGGCATCAAGTTGATCTTGACAGAAATGCTGAAGTAAACATTATTATTTGGTAAATGTGACCATTCAGAGCCGCACCACTGGTGCCAAACTGCTACTCACTATGACAGCTCATTATCTCCCTGTTTCCCAGTTCTTCACATATCTTTTTGTTTATTCTGGTGGGCTGAAAATAGATGTGTGTCCATTTTTGTATGTATTGCTGTTTTCTGTAGAGCAGTGAAACCACATTTATTAAGTGTGCAACATCTTGTGCAGTTTTAGTGCTGCAGAGGTTAATGGGGAGGCATGTCCTGGTGTAAGTTTGTTTTGTGAAGTCCAGGGCATTATTTATATATCTATCTAGATATAAAAACTGTAAGTTATGTGCATTTTCTTTACATACATACACGTTTATAATAGTGTGTGAGCAGCTCAGCCTGTGCATGGATGAAGATGATGACTGGTTCCAGTCAAGGTCAGGTCTGTGTATATGCCAGAAAGAGTCAATAAAGAACATTCCTGGTCTAAACACTTTGAGATGTCTTTTTGAGCTCATCTGGCTTCTGTGATGGACAAAGACAGTAAAATTGTCCATTCTAGGTGACGTTTTAATAACACACTGGCCAAGCGTATCTTCTGTAATCCATGGATCATTGTTGGAATTGCTGTAAATTTTTTGGAACTGTTCTGAATCTGTATTAGATATTTCTTTTCAATGCTTCATCTCAATAAAGGTGAAAATATTGAGCGTTGAAACTTGTTTATACACTGTATTATTCAGATGGAGTATGAAGATCTAAAAGCTCATGTTATGTTGGTAATTTGTCCCAATTTTAATTTGGAAGATGGCCATTCAGGCTCACATGTCAGGAAAATGGAGCAGAGGGAGAACTGTTATTTCCTTCTCTGGGTTTGTGTTTCACTGTGCTTTCTTGCTGCTGGGTCACCTTGGCAATTGAGCTTATTTTGAATGGGAGTTTCCTGATTTTGCCCAGGTAGCTGTATTCACATTGGATCCCATAAAATCTTGATAAAAACAACCCAAAAAGTGTTGTTTCTTTTTTCTTACATATTAGGGGGAACAGTGATGGGATCATAATTGCAGAGACTTTTCCAGGTCACGGGATTATGTCACATGGATGGAGGATGCCAAATGCAGGATGTATTTTTCATAAAACATTTCTTTTAGCTTGAACAGCTCATGCAGCATCACCAGGTTGATGAAAGGCACTATTTTAATTAATTTTTAATTATTTTTGATGAAAGACATTGCCTTTTTGTTTGTGGCCTGGGACAGCCTTGTGATTCTGATCTTTTGTCCAAGCAAGTAGCTGTTTTCACATGTACACAGAGCCTGTAATCTGCGTTACACAGATCAACAGATCGTGGCATATTTGAAAAAAGAACCAAGCAAACAAATCAAAAACCGGATATCTGGCCATATCTAGGCAACAAACTGCCTTGCCACTCTCATGAGAAACAGGGACAGAGCCCTGGAGGACTGCAGGTCTCCCTGCAGTTGTGGTTTAGAAACCACTTCAGAAAGCCCCTGGTTGTGGCTGGTGCTGTGAAATGCCAGTGCAGGGAAAGAACGTCCTGCTCTCAGGGCATCCAAACATCTCTGCCCTGCGCAGATCCCAGATGCAACAGGTCGCACTTGTCTACCAAGTCTTGATCAAAGGGATTCTGCCCTTGCAAGGCGCTGGACTGAGGAGCTCCGCTAACGTGATCTGCCTGGGTCTCAAGCCTTTACCATGATGCCTTTTGAAGCAGTAATGTGATTTTATTTAGTCAGATAGGAAACATTATTTATCTCGAAGCTCCAAGATAACAAATGCGCAGTTTAATGTGCTCCAGATGTGTGTGATGGTGAATCAGGGTCTTGGAAAGCTTCCAAAGAGCTTCACTGCTGGTGATTGTGCGCTACATGAGCTTGTGACAGAAGCCAGCCCTGTTGTCCCTGCATGCCTTGGTGTGGTGGGAATGGCAGGGAAGTTCCAAGGGGATGCCTGCAGGTTGTTAAGAAACTTATCTGCTTCTCCTTAATTCTGTTTTGTTTACCTTTATTTGCAATAAATCTTGCCAGTGAAGGAAACAATGAATACTTTTTTTTGAAGATACTGACAGTTATTCCAGACCAGAATATTTTTTCCCTAAATCTAATTTTCTCAGAAATGCAGGCTTTTTTCTTCAGCGAGCTGGAGTCATTATATTCTGTATGTATCTGTTGTCATGAAAATGCTGACAAAAGAATTTGCCAAAATAGCATTTGTTTGCATAAATTTAGCATACAAAAACCTACTTGTGATAAAGTTGAATACAAGGAAAAGCTATTTGGTATGAGGAGCAGTGGCCCCAATTTGCTGTGCCGTCAGTTATAGCTTCAGTATCAGAGACAACGAAAGGTATGCCTGTGCATGGATTAGTGCATATTTATGTGTGCTGTATGGCAAGAGTGGTGTTTAATGATATTTTAAATAGTGTGGAAGGAGCCTGTGTTGCTGCAGTGAGATGCTGAGGAGGAACTCATCTCTCCTCTGGGATCCTCCACCCTGCTGGGATCAAACTCCTGTGCTTGGCAGCAGCTATGGAGTCGTAAGAGTTTTAGAAACCCAAAATTTTGCATGGTTTTGTCCTGTAGTATCCAAAATGTGGCAAATACCTCAGTCCCCATTCCTTTGCCTGTTCTCCTCCTGCCACGGTTTATTTGCTCATCCCCAATGCATGTGCTCTCCATAGTGTAAGAACATGGAAAAGAAAAAAAAAACAAAAACAAAACCCCCCAAAACAAACCCAAAACCCAAACAAAACCAAAACCAGAAAAGGAATATGGGGAAGTTTAAAGGCTCAGCCTTATATTGAATGTGCACAGCTCTCAGACTCATTTCAGTCCTCTTGCACCTGTCCCAAGGGGAGCTGTGCATGGGGGATAGTTCCATATGAAGAGAATCTATGTTTATCTGGAGAACTTCAACCATCCTGATAATTAAAGGCAGGTACAAGGATGCTCTTTGTAAAGGAATCACTGCAGATGTTCAGAGGTGAGGGAGGAGGCAGTGAGGACTCATGGAAAATGAGCGACTGTGGGTAAAAAGCAGGATCGTGTCCAGGCATTCCTCAACACGTGTGTGTATGTGTGGAGTGATCACACCTGAAGCCTGGCTCAGAGGGGAATGTCTTCATGGATGAAGAGTACAAAAAGAAGAAATGTGGCTTCCCTGACGCAGCCCAGATCTGATGCTGTTTTCTCAGAAAAATGTTGTAACAGCCTGAGCTTAGCAGCTGGAATCGGCTGCTGCTGCTTGTGAGGCTGGGATAGGTTAGAGAAAGTCCAGCTATTCTAAATTGCCTCTGCCCCAGCATGGTTCACAGTTTTGAGGGTGCTGATGTCGTGGCAAAACAGGCAGGCAATGCCTTGTCTTCTGAAACACCCGAGACGAAGCAAGTGTACAGGCAGCGTAGGTGGAGTCTGGAGGATAACTCTAGAGTGGCATTGACACAAGGAATGTTTGCTGAGAGCTCTTTAATGAACTTCACTGTCTGTCCTTCATGGGCTCTGCAGTGACTGCAGCTTTGTAACTCACTTAGGAGACTTTTCTTGCTTTTAATAGACTTTCTTTCTGTGCTTCTTGGTGTTCCAAGCTATTGTATTACCCAGTTGTCTGCAGTGCCAGGGGAAAAATGCAAAACCAGCCGCTGTCAAGAGGTGAACACTGACATTTCTGAGTGTAGCAAATTATCCCACACCAAGCTGTCTGTGTGTGCCGAAAGCACCTCATGCTGTGCGCATTGTGAGAGTCAGAAAAGTCAGAAGTGAGTTTAAGAAGCTGCTTAAGAAGCCCCATCTGGAGTCCATCACAAGGAAGGCAGCATTCTCTGGGTGTTCCTGATTTGGTGCTCCTTTTCCCAGCAGGTTTAAGGGGCGTGCAGGCAGGGATGGTGCAGGATGCCCATGGTCTGGCAGGTAGCATGACACCATCTGCATCCCACCTGCCGCAGGTTTGCTCTGCAAAACCCTCTGCCATCATTTCCTCATCTTCCTGGGCTTTTCGTGATGAGTGCCTCTCTGCATTGCCAGCTTTTCATGGCTTGACTGGCGAAGCAGTACCTGGGGAGATGCTCCCTGAAGTCAGCCTGGTGCTGCAGAAGTCCTGCATGTAATCCCACACTCACAAGGGAAACTTGCCTCTGGATATTCTATATCGATTCAGGCTAAGGGAATTATAATTGAAAATACTTTTTCCTTGTTGCCTGGGTTTTGACATTATCCTGTATAGTTTCATTTAAGTGGTCTCCACAGTTTTAAAAGCATTTTAGTCTTTTTTTTTTTTTTTCAGTGAGTGCGCAAATGGTACTCCCTTAGAGTAGAATTTAAAGCAAAGCATCTCTTTTCTGTTCTGTGTGTGTTTAAGCAATGGTGACAAACTCCCTGGCTTTGCCGGTGCACTCCTGCTTGCCTGGAGTGCATCAAATGAGTTTCCTTCTCACTGCTGATCATTAGAAAACTCCTGTTCCTCTCCCAAGTGCAACACTCCATACCTTGCCTGTGGATCTTGCAGGGAGACTCCTGCTGTTGCTGTCTGGCACCTGTGGGCTGATGTGGGCTGAGGAGGTGTTAAACTGAGCAGGCACCCTGCAGCTGAGGTGTGGCTTTGTGACACCTTTCAGTCTTCAGTTCATTTGCCACCCGGCTAGATACACAAAATAATGCGCTTGATACACAAATTCTGATTTATGAAAGTAGAACAAAACTGCAAACTCATAAATGGACAAAGCAGTACAGTGATTGTAAAGGATTTTTTGTTCAGCATCACGAGCAACCTTCAGTTCTTCCCTTTAGGTCAGGTCAAGCTGGAATCTCCTTTCCTTAATTTAAGATGAAGTTTCTTGCTTGTATTTTCTAGAGGTTGCAGCACCCACCTTCTTTTACATAGAGAAGGGAATGACCTGGGCAGGAAAAAAAGCTGAGTCCTACACCAGACAAGAATGCAGCACTTGAACTCTGAACACTGAAAGTTTCAGAGTTTCTCCTGCATTTGTATATTGAGCAGTCCTGGCTTCTCACTCTCTCCTCCCCTTTTCCTAAGTGTCACCTGGCACAGGTCATTTCTGAGCTGTGCAGTGTGAAGAGAGGAATTGAGGTGGACCCTTGTGCAGACCCCCTTTACCTTGTGGAAGATGCCCTGGGGTGAGTGCCTGGTGCTGTTTTATTTCATATTTCTCTCCAGGTTCCAACACATTGCTGAGGTGGTGCAGAGCAGCGTGAGGCATGTGTGTGATGTTTATGAAGTGAGACAAATTCCTCTTGACCTGGAGTGATGCATTTCACAGACACGGAGGGGTATTTTCTTGGTTAGGTAGATTTAATTTTCTGGTATGGATTTGCACTGTCAGGGCATTTCTTTGAGCCTTCCTTTGATAGGAAGGATGTGCTCATGATGCTGGACTGCCACTGAGAAATCTGGGCTCAGCTCTTGGCTGGGCCACAGACTTTGTGAGATGCTGGCAAGCAGTTCCTTCTTGTCCTTTGGCTGTGAATGAGGAGATCTTCAGTTCTTCTATCAGGAGCTCAAGGCTATTCCTTTTAATAATGTACCAGCCTCAATACTATGATGTAAATAAGGCTTTCTTTTGCATATTTCTGTGCAGCAGTTTTGATCCATCACTTCCAGTTGTCTCCAGATTTTTCATCCTTTTTTTATTGAGCAGCATTATCCTGTCTCACATTTTCATTCACCTTTGCCTAACACTGATGAAGAAGAGATACATGTGGTGATAAAGTACGTTCAGGGTGAGCTGGGGTGAAGAGCTTTTCTGTTCCAAGTCTCCTCTCTTGTAATTGTGAAAGGTTAGTTGGAGCACCGAAAGGACTCTTTCTGAATGATATTGGAGGCAGTGTTCAGCTCATAAATATTTGTGTTTCATCACCATATCAATGAAAATCTGGAAGGCTGTTATACCCTCTTGGTTCTGTCCTCACTGGCTGTAAAATTTTAATTGGTTTTACTTCTAGTGCTTGTTAACCCAAATGTAATGTTGAGTTCCAGGGGAAATGAAATCCCTTCCAAAATTTTGGAAAGAATTGTTTAAATAGAGACATATTTTTTGTGATTAATTTTTTCAAGACAAACTGTTTTCTGCCCTTTGCAGGGGAAAAGCCTCCCACTGCCTTTATCCATATCCTTAATTCAGCCAACGTGTTTACAAGGATTCAGCTTTAAAATCAAAGCACCATCAGGACTCAGCTGTAACTTTGCCTGCAATGACAAGATTGCTAAATAACTGTTGTGTTCTTTGTGCCATAAGCTCTGTGGAAGTGGCAAGCTTTGCTATTATTACTTTTTTTTTTTTTTTTAAATATACCACCTGCTCCAAAACACATGCCCCAGGTGACGCATCCACCCTGACCTTCCTGTGGGAAGCTCAAGTCTGGCACTCTCCACAAGCCCCAAACTGGGACCATAGTTAATGGAGCAGCTTGGGGAGAACAAGGTGGATCTGCAGAAGAGGCAACTGATGAGCAAAAAAGGCTCTGGAGGAGGCTGTCACTCACCACAGGGTCAGCATTGTCTAATTTTGCAGTGCTGTGGTTATTTCAGAGGGCTGGAAATCATGTGCCTTATGAATAATGGTCCATTTCCCCCATCACCTTCCAGCATATAATGCATGAAAAATTGTGGGCAGAGTCTAACTCCTGTTTGATTTTGATGCAGTTGGGTTTAGCCATAAACAGTGTTGATTCTCGGAAAGCTGAGTGAAGGCAGTCATTTTGGCACCCCTCAGTATCACTGCTTACAGAGCCTGGTTCAAGCCTGTGTATGTTTGAAGTCACGTACTGCAGAATATTACTGAATTTTGTCACTGGCAATCCCTGTATGGAGAAGCCAGCAAACTCTAGTTAGAAACAATGAAAAAAAAAATTAATAAAATAGTATACTAATACTACATGACTGGCTGAATTAGACATATAAACATGGAGGGTTTTTTTTTCCTTATTTCTCACTCTTTCCTTCTCTGGGCACTGTTAATTATTTGCAGTTTGAGTTACCTCAGAACATGAGCCCTGGTGTCACCTACTTGAAGTGACCTGGCTGACAGAAACATTTCTAACCCTGGCCCAAAATTGCCCAGCAATTTAGTATTAATAGCAAGATGTGGCCTCCAAACTGGGTAATGAAATCACAGTTCAGGTAAGAGCCAGCAGTCCGTTTACAAGTGTAATGATGAGGCTAAACTGAAACTGGCAGGCTGGAAAGGTCTTTCCTGAATTAAAACATCTTCAGGTAATGGTAGAACTTTGCAGAGCTCTATAAAATCTATTGTCTCTGGTGAAATCTGTCTCTTCGATCTCAGTCTCCATTTTAGGTTTCTACAAAATTAAATACCACTATGCAAATATTTGAGAAGAGAATCAATTTGTTATATTACAAATAAAGCAACTTCTTTTTCTTTCATATCAAATTGTGCTGTTTATTAAGCCGGTGTTCCTGAACTTTAAAATACTTTCATGATAAAAGAGAAGAAAATGGGTTTGTTAACTATCTGGATTTGCAGATACAAGGTGATTCTCAGCCAAAATGTCACAGCTGATGAGATAATTCTGTAAAAATCCATGGCAGCCATATGAGACAGAAGAAGTGAATTGCAGGTGTGAGGCAGGGGGATGATCAACGGAGTCATCCCCAGGACACAGAGACAACATTGTCTGCCTAAAGGCCCAGAGACCCTGAGCTGGATCCCTTTCCTTCCTGCCTTGGACGCAACACTGGCTGCATCCACAGGTTCTGGGGAGACAGCTTTTATGGGCATGGGGGACATCACGTGAAATGGCACCTGCACATCTCCTGCACAGGATCCTCCTGCACAGCCAGCTGTGCCTAAAGATCACATCAGCGTGTGTTAGTGGGTGGCAGCCCTGCCCGTGGCAGAGGGCTTGGAACTGGATGATCTTTAGGGTCCCTGCCAACCCAAACCAGTCTGTGATTCATTCTGTGCTTCTATAAATGTCATGTTTAATATGGTAATATGTATAGTCAAATGCACACTGAGAGATTTGTCCTTTAAATTGTTCAAAGACCCTTGTTTACCACTATTGATTCGTGCCAGCCTTGCTCTTATTTTAAATCCATCCAGACCTTGGTGTTCTTTGGCTTTGATGGTTCATACTCCTCAGATAGCAATTTATATGTTTCAGTTATAACCTCATGACAGACCGCGAGTTTTACAGTAACAAAAAGGCTGTTTTACACTTAAAATGATTAAATTGTCAGCTTCTAAACACACACTGAAAAATTGTCTAAGTTAATTGTCTGTATATGATTTTCATGAGAATTTGCATGTGCAAATCAGGTATTTTGTTGCACAGACACCATCTGAGTTGTAAATGCATCCAGGCAGGTTTGGCAGGTATGCTTGGGCTAGAGTCAAGAATTACTATATGCTGAAAACCTGGAGGGTGGCTGAAACCAGCTTCAGATTTGGTCATTGGCATTAGATGGGTGTTGATTTTGCAATGCTGCTTAAATCTTCTTTGGTTTAATTTATGCAGGGGTGTCAGTATTTTGTGTTCTCCTTGTTAGAGAGCATGTCCTTTGATTTGCTTTTTATTGTTTTGGAATTAATATTCATATGTATATACTGTTTATCACTTCTGATTTTCATAACCTTTCTTTCTTTTTTTTTTACCCCTGAGTGATCTGTAATTCAGAGTCAGCATCTGTGAAAGAATTAAGTATTGTTTTTTTTCAGGCTGGTCATGCGACTTTGCAGCCAACCCTGGGGATAAAGAGTAAATTCAATGAGCCCAGCACAGTGTTCCAACACCAGTGTACATGATAACCACATAGTTAGAGGACGACCATGCAGCTGGTGAAAAAAAGGTTTCTAATATTAGTGTACTACTATAATTCATTAGTAACTCTTTGAAGAATATGAAGAGCATCCATCTTAGTTCTCTGCCTAACTGTATTTAAAGATGATAACTGCATGCTGAATTGTTAAACAGATGGAGTGAAGACATTTTATCTGCAAATCGAAATGTTGCTCAGGCTTTACGCAACCCCGCGGTTGCTCTGCACAGCCTCTTGGTGAGGCCAGCCAGTGTCCAGGGGGGGAGCAAGGAGCAGTGATTGATGGGCTGAGGAAAAACCCAGCCACACCTGGGTACCCTTGAGATTTGTGAGCATGGACATAATCACCAAAGCCCGCATGCCTGGGGTCAGTGCAGGTGAGCTCAGGTCAACCCAAGGCAAAGTTTAAAAGGCCATCATTAATCACAGCTGCAAAATCACTTTCTCTACAATTCCTGTCCAGAGATCTTTGGGGTAGGACCGAAAACTTGCACAAGGTAAGTCAGTGTGAAAGGGAATCAAGAGATTTTAGGCTTATTAAATTGTACTATGTAGTATGATTTTTTTTAATGCAGCCATTGGAAAGACCTAAGGCTGCTCCTTAAGGGAACTTAAGGGATGAGGCTGATGGTGAGAAAATACCCGGAGCCATCTGATTTTGTGTAAGCATCCTTTGGGAACGTGCAGGAACAGCTTCACAAGTTCCCTGGGATGGAGCTCTGCAGGAAGGGGATTGGTGAGGACAGGGTGCTTCACAGACTGGAAGTAAGAAGTCTTTTTCTGTGAAGTGGTCAGATTGGGACTACAGCAAATAATTGGGAAAACAGAGTCAAGAAAGGGACAGGAAAAATGAACTGAGAATAGAGGCTGTGGGGTTCCGGCTATGTTTGAGTTCTCCTGGGCTGCTGCAGAGAAGAGAGGAGGGGAGTGGGCAGTTTTCTTGTCTGTGTAGTTGGGAGGAGAAGGCATGCTATTAAGGGGTATATAATTTTAAGAAGCACATGGAGAAGCACTGGGGTGGATTTGCCCCCGGACGTTGTGGAGTTGCAGTCACTGGGGGTCAGAAGTTAGATAAACATCTGCCAGAAAAGATAGAGCTGCCTGGCCTCTGCTCTGAGGGTCCTTTCAACCCTCTTTGCAACGATGACTTTGAAATCAAATTCTGCATGAAAATAAGACAACGCATTGCCTTTGCTCTCCAAAGAAGGAGATGCAGGGAGTGCCCAGGAGCAAGAGATGTGGAATAAAGTGGTTGTGGCAAGGGACAAAATGTGACTGAGACCTGAAACCAGTATTATTTCCTTCCTTCTCTTTAAACATTAATAGACTTTTATTTCATGCTATTAAGGTAGCCAACATTATTCCAAGCTGTTGCCTGGGCCATTAATGCACTGTGCTCTGAGTTATATTATGCAGGCCTTTTCCTTCCCCTCTCAAGAGATCTTGTTCTGAAGTACCCTCACTGGCAGCAGGGCTGGGATGTGATGCGGTGTGGTGCTTCATGAACGAGTTCCTTAGACTCTGGAAGAAACAGTGACTTTCTGGGGCAAGACTCCTCTGCTTCCTCACTCAAGAGTAAACAGGACTGCAGGATGACTGATCTTGATAATAAAGAAAAGCACACTGTTTGCATTGGGGAAATAATGAGAAAAGGATTTATGAGAGGTTTGCAGTGGGATTCTTGGGGCCATAATCCTCATCCGAGGGAGCTCTCAGTACCAGAGACACTGTGGAAAAGTCTGTTCAAGGTAGCAAGTGTATACCATCCAAAAACCTTTACATGTAACAGCGCAAGAAGGTCGGTTTGGGGAGTTACAGTCCCTCCCACCCTTCCTGAGCGAGGTGCAGTGAGCTAAGGTCTGGGAGATGTAGTAGTGGCTGGAATATAAATCCTGTGGTTTGTGGGGTGCATGTGCATTCAAACAGTTCTGCTTGCCCACTTACAGGCATTCTCTCAGCTTCTGGTCATCTGCTCAGAACAAAAGCTAAAACCTTGAAGGTTTTGTCTGTTTGGGAGCATTTTCCATCCGTTGAGATGCTTAGCAGCAAGCCTGGGCAGCAGAGTGTCAGTGTGGTCCATAATTTCTGGTCTCTGTGATCAAAGCTTCCTGATGAATAAAGCCTTTTCATCCACATCAGTGATGGGAAGAGCACAGGCTTTGTTACCCCCCTGCTGTGGAGGGACCTGTGTTATTTGTGTGCCCTGTGCACTCTGGAATGCAGAGAGCCAGGGCAGGCCCAGGCAGAGCTGCTGCTGCCTTGGCAGGAGGCTGTCACACACACCTACAGCTCTTCAGTCTCAGTAAAGACAGAGCAGGGAAGGGCAGACTTTTGGCTGGCTCATTAATGCTTAACCTTGTCATTCTAAGTGGAAATACATTTGGTGGCCTTTGTGTATTATCAGGCTTTTGGTGTTGGACAGGACTGTGGAGAATTCAGAAGCTGCCTGAAAGTCGTGAGTTTTTCCCTTGTCTCAGATATGCTGAGGGTAAACAGCTCTGCCCTCTAGTGCCGTTTGCCAAATCTGGTAGAGTCGAACACGTCAGTGATCCTTGGTACACAGAGCATCCCTCGGAGCACACTGTCCTGTGCTGGTCCTGGCTGCTCTGGGCATCCCTGGGAGCAGCTGGAACCAGGACAGGAGGGTTTTAGCCCCATGCTAGGCAGGAAAGCGTGGCACATGTTGACATACCCGCTACACAGCATCCCCATGTTCATTTCTGTGTTCTCCCTCAAACAACCCCGCTTAGCCTGATATTTGCTTTCCCATTATGTTTGTTATGCCTTTGAGAGACACGCAGAAGAGCTAAATGATTTCAGCAGCTTTGCTCTTTCAGCCCCATAAATAATGAATTCATCAGGGTGAGAAAACACATGCCCAGACACAAACACAGGCAGAGCGCTGCGGAGGAAAGAGAATAAAGACGGAAGCTTGAGATCCAAATGCGGAACCCTGTGCCAGTAAACTGGGAACTGCTTTTGGGACTGAGAAAGTGTCGGGGTGGGTATGGAGTTAATTGCCTCAAGAAGAGACTAAAAGCAATTAGGAATGCAAGTGAGTACTAGCTGAGGTTGGAAGTGATAAGTTGCTACCTGCTTGGCTTTGGAGAGGGCCATTAGTTTGAAAGGGGTTGTTTGTTTTATCATCTGTAAGTCCTGGCTTTAAGCATCAGATGAAATAATTGGGTTGTGGCTGACACCCTGCAGCCTGACAAGGAGTACAGATACATTGTGAACCTGCTGGGCAGCCTCAGCTTGGTGGGGCAGGGTAGTGCGGTTTCAAAGAATCTGCATTTCTGGAGTTTTTGTAAAAGTAAATAAAAAATTAAATTGAACCCTGCAAGTCCTCACTCTGAGAGTACTTGCAGAGATGGTGTATGTGCAACTAGACACCAGAGAATTCACCCATTCTTCCTCCTCTGCTAGGCCCCTTGTGGACTTCTGTGGTTTGCAAGGGCTCTTTCCTTGCTGATGCTTTGAGTGCCTTTTCCAGGAGAGATGATGTGCAGCGGGAGGTGTGAACCTGGCTGGTGTGGGGAGCCATGGGATGGGCAGCCCAAAAACCAGGTGTCTGCAGACCTGGGTTGCACCAGGAAGGTAAATGAGATGCAAGAGGTTCTCCTGGGGAATCTTAGCAATGTTCTGCTGGTTGGAGATTATTGTGTTAACTCTGTTAAGTTCTTTTCTGGAAAAATTGCAAAGGAAAATACACTGGTTTGCAGCTATTCCTTCAAACACTGCTCCTGGACAGCCAGTGGAGCACATGGGCATCTCTGGAGTTTAGCAGATGCTGGGCCTTCAATTCTCTGATTCATCTTAGCTTGATTTGCACTGATGAGAACTAGAGCATTTTCATACAATTTGGTCTTCTGCCTATAGCTGTGTCTAAAAGGTTTTACAGGTCAACTGCCAAGATGAGGTTATCTTTCATCAAATTGAAAATTTGTTTGGGGAAGGCTGGGCAATTCCATTTGGAGGAACTTTACCACTCAGCAGGTGATGGTGGAGGGAAAAATTCATGGGCACAGCCTGGAGATACTGAAGTTCTGATCTTACCTGGGGTTTGGAGTTCTTATGCTGGTATCAAAACCATAACTACTGGACTGTTGCATAAATAACCCTCCAATATGCATGCACTGATTTATTTTTTTCCCCTTGACGCTCAGGCCATCTGTGACAACTCTTATGACCTCCCTTGACCTGCTGTATTTTTCTCCCTGATCTCTGAAGTGAGTGACATCTGCAGGATTGTGCTGGCCAAGCTCCTTCCTTCTCCCCATAGATTTTGAACTTCATTAGCCTGTCTTACCCACTGCGCCACTGTGGGGTTTGTGAACCTGGCTGGCCGGGCTGAGCAGAGGCCTCTTGGTGCCTTCAGAGGTTCACCCTAAAGCTGCCAAGTTAAAGTGGGGCCGGAGGGAAAGAAAGAGGCATTAGTAATTCCTGAGTTCAGGAGAAGTTCAGCCAAAGCTTCCCCCGCTGTCAGTTCCCTTCTCATCCCCCTTTGTATATTTTGTTGTAATGATGAAAGCTCAAATGTGAACGCAAATACAAGACAATTTCGCAGATCATCATTCCTAGGAGTGCTACAATCATCACAGGCTGAAATAATGTCAGTAGAAACATAATAGCAAAGGGAGTGAGGAGTGAGCAAAAAACAAAATAAGTTTTTAGCTGAGTTGTGGAAGGAAACAGAGCTAATGAGTTGGAGCTCATCTAGATGGCAGCAGTAGGCATTACTTTTCTTAGCAAGAGGTGATGCATGTCTGGAGAATAAAAGTGAATTAAAAAGTTGCCTGATTAGTTACATGGGGGTTGAAAGAGCTACAGGAAAGGGCTAGGAGTAGACTGAAACAACCAAGGCAACATGGATTTACACACACCATTTTATTCAGAGTGAGTGACTGATGCTGGGCAGTTCATAAAACCACGCTGCAATATCTGTATAATCCCTAGCTGTCTTTATTTTTAAAATAGTGTTTGGGTTGAGCAGTTTTGTTCCTGTTGCTGCAACAGAGTGGCCAGGGGAGGTGAGTGAAGGTGGCAGCAGAGGGTTTGCCCCAGCCTGGACACCAGCACCAGGATGTGCCAGGGGTTTGGACCACCCACTATTGTGCCCACCCTGACCCCATCCGCTTCTGGAAGACAGTCCTCAGCATCAAACCAGAGGCATGTGTATTTATGGGCTCATTTATCTTCTGCCCTCTCCTGTCAAACCTAGAGCATGAAGTCCCTTGGCGTGGCTGTGATGGTGCCAAGCAGGGGATGTTTGAATTTGATGTAGGCAGCTCCTTTGCCTTTTGTCTTCCTTTTTTGTTTTGTTTTTGTTTCGGTTTTGTTTTTTTGTTTTTCTTCTCTGGTGTGAATCCTAGTTAAGCAAGCTATTAAAGCCAGGAGCTGTGTAATTAGTGGGAGCAGGTCCCCGTGTTTGCATGGGGCAGTTGTCAGCAAGGCTGTTCTAGGCTGAGCTTGCCTGGCTCTGCCCTCTCACGGTGCCAGACGGAGCTGTCGGTGAAGATGGGCACAGGTGGGCTGCTTAGTGTGACGGAAAATAATTAGGAGAGCTTTAGTTTTAGGTTGAAATGAATGGATTGTCCAGCTGTAGCTGCTGTAGAGAGGAAGCTGAATGTTAATTAGATGCCACCAGTAATTATGGTGATTATGTATTTTTTGAGTGACTGTTGGGAATAGCTCAATTCACTTCCACAGGGTAATGTGAATGACATTTCTAATCGGTTTAAGGAAGAGGAAAGGTTCTGGGTTTTGTTTTGTTTGTTTTGTTTGTTTTTTTTTTAACAAGGATAACTGCAGTAAAACAAAGCTACTGGAGAATGCAAAAAAAAATGTAAGTTGTTTGATGTAACTGCTCAGGAAAAATGATTGTTCATTGAAGTAAGAGAAAATGCTTTGTGTCTGTTGAAAGAAATACATCCTGCTTTTCTACAGAGAAAAATTAGACCCTGGCAGAGACAAGACCTAAACCTGTTTTCCCATCTCATGGTGCGTTTTCTTAACTGTGAGACAAGCAGACCTCTTGAAAATAACTCTGAATTTATTTTGCTGGCTTTCAGGCCTGTTTGATGCTTCTCTCTCCTTCTTACACAGATAAAGGTGATGCCAGTAAAATTAATCGAAACAGTGATTTTGTAAGAGACTATTACTTATATTACTTGCCAAGGGCCAATTTTAATATTTAGATCAGAAAACTAAATTTACAGGCTTGTCCATGCACAGGGCTACTCCAAAACAGTTGCTCCATACATATTTATGTAGGCATTGTGATAAATCAAGTACCCACATGCAAATCTGTTCAGCAATATCTGTTGTGCTCTATATTCAATTTTCCTTTCAGTTTTTTCTTTCAGTTGTAGATCAAGCCTCTCACTTGTACCCACTAGTTAAGAAGTGAACGCATTAACATGCCACCCACTGTGTCTGATAACCTAACTAACACCTTCGATCTCAGCCTCAGCTCAAATTCACTCTTAGCATTATTTGTCGAGATTATTTGTAGAATAGATTTGCATAAATTCCCAGCAAGCATGTACTGAACACCCAGACTTTTGTGGAATACTTTACTGGAAATGACTGGTGTGTGAGAATGTTGTCTTCCATGCAAATCAAGTGCTGCCCCTGGTGGGGGGGGGATGGTTCTCATTTCAAGAAATAATAACAAATACTTGAATCTTACACACACAAAATGTGCAAAAGCCCAAGGACAGTGAGCTGATTTGCACAGAAACCCTCTGATGGCTGGACAAGGACAGTCTTCTGTGATCCACAGGGAAGGTCGACCTAAAGCACTTGTGTGGCTGCCTAAGGTGAAACTTAAAAAATGCACCATTCGCCTTCGTTCACAGGGGAAATACAGTACCTCATCCCCTGACCTTCCTGAAGCCGAAGTTTGGAAGAGTCCTGCTGATGGTGATTCAGGTAAGACATCGCCTGGTGGTTGCATTGACCATGGTACTTTCTGTTACGGGCAGGACTGATTTTTGTGAGCATCAGGACAATACGAGATACCCTGATGATGCTCAGTGGTCAACATGTCTCAGACAGAACTGAAGAGGTCCCAGGCACAGCGTCCTACACTTACACTTTTGGGGCCATCAGTTGGAGAGCTGTAACCTTTCAGCACATTGCCCAGCCCTTGCTTTCCTTCAGCTTTGTTCTCCATGTGGAGTTTCTTCAGTGGTCCCTGGTTGTGTTACCAAGGACCATCTCCTCCTTTGGGTTTGACGAGAAGTCCCTCCATTACAGAGCTGAGTGCAGGTGTCCAGCAGCATGAGATGGGCACAAACAGACATCTCCTCTGCCCTGTGCCCTGACACATGGGCAGGCCTGTGGCATGGTGTGCCCTTCTCAGAAGCAGGTGTGTTTTGCTCCCACAGTGGATGCTGATGTGTAGGCGGGAAGGATTTGCACACCCAAGGGAGCTGGAGCAGTGGGTGCGTTGATTGCCTGAGCAGCGGGGTGCCCCACATCTGGGAACAAGCCTTGGGCTAACAGCTGGCTGAAAGCTTTTGGTGGGTTGGATGTGTCTGGGAACAAATGATTTGCCAAAGGGAATGCTCCTGTCTCCACTGCAAACACAACAGCCCTTGCATTCCTTAATTACTTCCATCTAGGAAAGTTGATGGCCTCTTTGATTGAACTATGTTTAGTGAAAAATAGGTAGCAAGATGAACACTTTGCTCTTGCATCTAAAATCCACTGATAATTGGAAGTTATGGAAGCAGTAATGTACTTCCTTTTCATTTTCCGTGGCCAGTGAGTCAATTGAAATACATTTTCATCCTTTTATCCATAGTACTTTAATTTGGGGAATAGAGAGACCCTGCACACATTTTCTTGCACGCTTGGACCACTGTGCAAATGGAAAAGTTGGGCTGGCCTTGATTTACCTGGTGCTTACACAGCCTTTGCTCTCTTTTCCAGGCTCCTCCTGAAGGACCTACTGCTGTTTGATGGGAATTCATCAAAACACATTGTGCCACTTCAGGAGGAGCATAGAACAGCCTGGGACTCTTGTTCCTCTTCTTTGAGGATGAAGAGTTGACAATTTTAAATGGACACACCGCAAGCAGTATAGTCAAGAGGAGATGGAGGAAGATTGGGAGCCTGGCAGGTTTTGAAGCTTTGAAGAATCAGACCCCCAGGATGTTTATCTTAAGGCCTGTGTTTATAAGAGTGATTGCTTTGCCATGTTCTGCTTGAGGACCTGGCTGAGCATCCAGAGAGGGGGTATATGCTGTCACCTCCACTGAGGCAGGCTGGCTCATGCCACCAGATCTGTTTTGCCGCTATGAGCTCCTCCATGTGCTGTGCCATCACTAACACTTGTAGGAGCAACAGGAAATTTTGCTGCTGCTGTGCCTGGCAGCCTCGGTTTTCCTTGTTTGTGCTTTACTCTCCTCCTGTACTTGGACACAGGAATAGTTCTCAGTCATGCTGGTGGGTTTGCTTCAGCCTTGATGTGTTGGTGCTTCCCTCCCATGCCCTCTCTATGCCTGGCATGGCTGAGGCTGTGAGCTCTGCTTGCTGGCAGGAGGGTGGCAGCTCACTGACAGAGGCACCACTGAGGTGACTTTGGCTTGTTTTTCTGGGTCTTTGCAGCTTTCTGAGTGAGGAGGTCTGTCAGCCTGAGGGTTCATTTGCACAAATACCACGGGTGACAAATCTAACACTGTGTTGGGCCATGTTTATTTTAAATCTCAGGGCTGCTGGGACCTCTGCCAGCCAAGGCAGTCCTCTAGCCCTTGGGAATACCAGGGCTGTCCAGGCTGGACATGGTGGGGGCTCCCCTGCTTTACCTGGAAGCACCGTGGTGCTGTTTGGCAGCCCAGGCCATGGCATAAATGACTGTGCTATCTTCTTGTCTCAATCAGTGAAGCAAGTTTAGTGATGGCAGAGGACAGAGTAATGCAGCTCAGGGAAGAGCTCTGTTCCCAGAGGGCTCTCATAGTGCACACAAAGCGATTTTTAACCCTGGGGTCCCTCTGGGCTGCTGGTCAGGGTGTCTCAGGCTTGCATAGGAAGCAGGAGTTTCCCCTGTGGCTGTAGAGCATTGTGCTGGGGCTGGGCCATCCTTGCTGTGGGGTGGGAGAAAGGGTGAGCAAGTTTTTTTTACACATTTTTAAACTGGGGCTCTGCTTCTCTCATTCCTGGGTTGATGGACACTGCTGTTGTCTGCCCCAAGGATGGCTCCAGGAGCAGGCTGAGTGAAGGCTGGGGTGCTGTACCACCTGTCTCTGGCTGTAGTAGACAGGGTGGTGGCTCTTCCAGGAGGAAAAGCCCCTCAGATGAACCAGTCTCCCATGATTCCCATATGGACCTGGTGGTGCAGGGAGTGTGTTGGTGTGCTCTGTGCTCTTGTGTCAGTCCCAGCACAGGGAAGGGCTCCTCCAGGCAAGGGAGATGACTCTGGAGCTGGTCCAGGTGCATGCAGAGCCCTGGCACTGGGTCCCTCCTGGCATGGGCACCTTCCTCTGGGACACCACTTTGGGAAATGTGTTGTTTCCTGTCTTGTCCTTGCCAGCTCTCAGCAGTTTCTGTGCGTGCCCACCAGAGAGCAACCCTGGCACAGGGTTGTTGTCTCCAGAGAGACAAGGATTGTAGGGCTGAGTGTGAGGTCAAATCCGCCTTCTCTCACCTCTTCCAGCCCTATCACCTCATCCCAAACCTGAGCTGAAGAGTGAGTTTAGCCCCTCTGTGTGCTGGGCAAGAGGAGTATCCCACAGGGAAGGACGGAAGGAAGGACATGCTGGAGGAGAGAGGCAGGAGACCCTGCCTGTGTCTTCTACAGCAAACCCAGTGCCATCTCCAGGGAAGGACCATGCCATGGTTTAGCAAGGGGCATCAATCCCGTGTATGGGAAACAAGTAAAGGTCTAGATAGAGCTGAACACTTTGGATGGCTAAAAATTTGGTGCTTTTTGTAGTTTCCTATAAGTGCATAGAGAAATAGTACTCATCTCATAGAAGCACAGAATCATTTAGTCTGGAAAAGACCTTTAAGATCATAGTGTCCAACAGACATCTCAGTGGGTATCTCTGGTGCTTGAACAGGTAGCTGGGAATCTTGGTAGGGTTTTGTAGGTGAGACTCCATCTCAGTGTTTGGGGAAGGAGCAAACCCAAGCTTGTCATGGATCCTCAGGCTTTGTGAGTGTCAGCTCAACCTCAGTGCTGGCAGGAAGTCCCAGAATAGGCAGTCACAGCTGGCCTTGGAGGGTGGGGTTCAACTATGCAGCATCAAATACCTTACCTGAGCTGCTTGGGTCAGGAGGGAGAGATGGGCAGGACTGGTCTTTCCTGGGACGGACACAGCACAAGGGGCCTGAATTTCCTGCTGGAAGGACCTGTCCCTCCCTGCTGAGCTTTGCCAGAGCCACAGGAGCCGTGTTCATGTGCCAGTGGTGGGTGCCAAAGTCTGTGGCACCGCTGAGCTGCAGCCCCAGTGCCTGCAGAAATGGGCTTTGAAAGAAAGCTGAGGGAAGAAACAACTCCTTGCTATTTTTATCCTTGCACCAGCCCCTGGGGATTTCGATTGACAGGATTAGTTATGAAGCCAATATTATGAGTTTAACTATGAGTGAAATAACACAACTTCTGTGGGAAGCAGAGTAAAAGAGGCAATTATACAGTAGTTTAATAACAGCGCGCTGCTGGCTGGGTAGCTGAAAACTTACAGTTGACAGTAATTAGATTTTTCCATTCTTCCTGTTAAATAGCTATAAAAATTACAACAGAAAATAATCTGATTCTCTTTTATTTCATGCTGTTTTCATCATCCATTTGGCCTTCTGATTGTTCTTTCATATGTTCTTAGTATCTGGTATTTTAGACATGCAGAAATGGGACAATGTTTAAAAAATGCAGAAAGCATTAGGAATGAGGGAATGGCAGTAACACTCTTCTGAGCATGAGAAATCCAGGGGATGCTTGAATGGACAGTAAGGGCTTTCCATATTTACTAACTCTGAATAACAGCTGGACTTCTAACCATGGGAGTTATTCCAAATCATTTAAAATTACAGTAAAAAAATGAGATGTTAGAAATTAAATCCCCATTTGCCTGGCTGTTACTGTAATGTGCCAGGTGTAGATAAGCAGGAGGGAGGGAGGTGCTGTGGTGCATCAGTCTGCACTGGTTGCTTGCTGCCCACATCTCCCTGATGGGATGGGAGTCCATGCTGTGATGTGATTCTGGGCTTCTCTCCCACCTTGGGCTCCGTGCTGGGCTGGCAGTGAGTGGTGGGGGTGTTTGTTGGCTGGCAAAGAGCTGGGCTTGGATGAAAATCTGTGAGGTCCCTCAGATCCGCAGGGCATTTTCTCTTCCCAGTCTTTGCTGCTCTCCCACAGCCCTGCAGTACTGTGTTGATTTGTGTCCTGCTGGGGCTGTACAGGCATCTCATGTCCCTGTTGACATCCCAAGTGATGCTTCCTTGTCTGCTGCCCTCCTTTCAAGCACTGTCCTTTTTTTTTTTTTTCCTGTGTCTAGACAGCAGTAAGTTTTCTCTTATGGCATAAAAATGTGAATTACTTTAGAAATACACAGTTGTTAAACTGGCAGGGTGAAACTTGATGAGCCAGCAAATGCGTGGCATTTTGGCTGCTTATGATCGTAGCTTGAAAGTGCTGCACAGCACAAAGGGAAGAGCACTCAGGTTTGCTCTCACCATTGAAAGCTCAGGGGTGGGATATTTGCTTCCAGATTAAAAGTATTCTTCCTCTTGCTCTTCTTTACCTTGTAATGTAAAAGATCCAGGTATGATAAATGGTGTCCTGGTCGTGATGTTGTGCAGGGAATTGAATGTGAGGTGGTGTTTTGCAGCTCGGGCGCCTGCTGGGATCTCTGACACACACAATAAATACGTTCTGCGGCAGCACACCCGACCTCGCAGCACAGCATGTCTCTGATTTTCTTTCTTTTTCTCTGTCATGGCAGGAGCATCATGGTTCAACCTCACACTCGTGTTTCAGTTTTAAAGCACTCTGGAGGTGCCCAGAGCTGATAGGGTAGAGGCCACCTCCAGGTTTGCCTCTGCCCGATTTGGTTCCACTTGTCGAAGAAATGCGCTGGGCTTTTGGCAGATGCAAATGCTCCAGATGGTACTGGGAAAAGTGCAAATGAAAGATTTGATTTCGGCCCTTCCTCACTTTAATAAAATCCTGTTCATCTCTCTGGTAGAGTTTGTTGGTTTTTTTCCCCAGGGGCTTTTAAAAACGTATCCCTTCTCTTTTCTTCTACCCCTACCTCTGAGCCTTTGACCTTCAGATCATCCCTGTGTCACTGGAAGTTGTTCTGCTGGTTGTTGCAGTCTGCCATCCAAAGCAGGTACCTTCCAGCACGTTGTTCTGGTGCTAAGATCGCAGTCTGTAAAAACTGGGTGTAATCCATTAATGAGAGTGCCTGACTGTTGCTGTGCTGGGGCTTATTCCCAGGTTTGAGCCAGGTGGGCAGTAGCTGTGAGCAGAACGTGGGCACTTGACACCTGGACATGCACTGGTGAAGTGCAAACTTTCAGTGTGTGTGAAAACAAATATTCCCTCGTGTTCTGGATTCCTGCTGGCCCCTGTGTGAGGGACAGGGTCAGCTCAACACAGCTGGTGCTGCTCTCAGGCTGTGTCTGCTGCCCTGTTAGGCAGCGTTCCTCTGCAAAGCTCTGGTGGAAGAGCAAGAGGTTGAAAGGAGTCACCTTCTGGGGCTGGTCCAACCTGTGGGCCACTACCTGGACCTAATTTTGGCTTGGGAGGATGAGGGAGAGGAGAGCTGTCATCTCCCCTCTTAGCTCCATCTGGAATGGCATGTTGTGCTCCCGGGCGTGTGCTGTGCTGATGCTCACACAGTGCCCGAGTCACCACCCTGCATTAGCTTATTCCAGCACATTTCCTTGTTACAAAATTAGATCCATTTTGCAAATTGCTGCTGCACTATTACTTGTATTGAAGGGGTATTTTTGTTAGTTTTCTTTCTCTTTTCCCCCCTTCCTCTTTGTTTTTTTCACTGGAGTAAATCAGGAATAAGTCAACAGAATCAAGCCCTTAGTGCTTTCAGCAACATGCTCATTTAAATTGGATGCAAGAGGGTGTCTGTGTTTACATTTGGCCTGCCAAGAATCTCTGTTTCAGAAACTGGCTTACATAATATGTCAAAATTGGTTTACTCATTAGCATTGCAAACTGCGTGAAACAAGCCGCAGATTGATAAACTCGCAGCAATGTTTGCATCCGGATCCGAGTGGCACAGGGGGAGGGGAGGTTCATTAGGAAACGTTCCATTTCCACAAGAAAAACAAATGGTTTCCAGTTATAGATCTCAGACTTCGTTAATTTTCTGTCTTTCCAAATTTAAATAAAGATTGAGAGGGAAATGTGAAAATCTCTGTTGGCAAACAGGCAGCCTGTCTTAATATTTCCTGTGCAGGTGGGTTGTTTACAGCAGCAGCTCCAGGTAGGCTGATTATCTTCTCCCAGCTGGGGCTCCAGCCCCTCTGCCAGGCTCCAGCCTGCTTGGACACCACTGCTGCCTTGATTGATGCTTTCTCTGCAGCACAGGTGAGATGAACACTTTAATATTATGAATTAGCCTTTCCACATGTGGAGCGGGCACTGATGCAGTAGCATGGTGCAAAGGGCCTCTGGTGGTGCTGCCTGTTTCTGCCTTTACCTGGCCAGGGCAAGCGTGGGTGCAATGCCCTCTTGGGTAGAGCTGAAGAGCTTGATGTGGCCCTGAAAGAGTGGTCAAGCACTGGAATAGGCTGCCCAGGGACATGTTGGAATCACTGTCCCTGGAAGTGTTCAAACAATGTGTCTGTGCTGCTTAGGGACATGGTTTAGTGGTGGATTTGGCAGTGCTGCATTAAGTTGGACTCAGTGATCTTGGAAGTCTTTTCCAACTTTTATAATTCTTGGCTGTCCTCATGCAGATGCCTCCCCTGAGTACTGCTGTATCCAGGGGTAAGTCTCTCCCCAGGCTGCTGCTCTCCTGTTGCTGGTGTCACTGCATCCCTTTCAGCAACACTGGCCATGAACCTTGCACAAAGTTGATGCAAATCTGTTGGATGTGTACTGCTTTTCCGTATTACCTAAAGTAGTTTGGGGCTTAAATCCCAGGAAGTTTTTTAGTTTGCTTTGAAACTCCCAGCTCAAAAAACAGAAGTAAAAAGCTCTGATATAGCACAGAGACATGGCATAGCACTGCTGGTGTTGGCAGCAGCTCTTCTTGTGCTTGGTGGTGCTTAGTGCCCCATCCAGTATTTCAGATGAATTTTTGAAAAGAAATCTAATAAAGCTGGAGGAAGGACCAGCCTGCAGTGCTGCAGGGTCTGCCGCAGCCTGACAAGTGTTTTGCCTTGTCAGCAAACACTGGCACGTTCGGTTTCAGCAGCATTAGAACTGATCCACAGCTTTCATGGTGTGTTACAGGTTAGGGGGGAAAAAGCAGACTTTGGTTTCTGTATCCTGTGGAGCCTGTGTTGCAGTGTTGTTTGGAGGAGGTCTGTGACAGGACCGGTCCTTGTCTGCTGCAACCCATTGTGCTCTGGCTAAAGCTGCCTCCCTGCATCCCACACTGGTGCCCAGGTGGGCACGTATTTTAGAGGGCTGAGCTCTCAGCTCAGCAAAACTCTTTTAATGTGTGTTTTCCAAAGTTTTCAGGAGACTTTAGTGAGTTTGAGTAAGCAGTTGTTAGCTGTGGGAAGGGAAAATAAGTTTTCTCACTGGAAAATGAAATGAGAGGTGTTTGCATTTCACTTACTGTCACACCTTGCAGCAAGAGGCTGGTCACCATGAGATACAGCGTGTTTGAGTGCCAGCTGGAGAACTGAATGCACTGAAGACGGCCAGGAGCAGTGAGATGCATCAGCTGGGGAGCTGAGGCAAGCTGAGCATCCTCCTGCCATCCTCCGCCCATGTGTGGGAGCAACCCAGGCACCCGCAGGCTGGAGAAAAGCTCTCAAGGCTGTGGGAGTGCCAGCACCACCCTTTGTGCTGATGCAGTGGGTGGTAAGTTTTGTGTGGTCCTTGGTCACCTTTGACCACGTGGAGCGAGATCGTGACTGCAGAGCGCAGCTCCTGCATTGATAAGGCACCAAAGGGCTGCTCACGGTGCAGGGGGAGGCAAATGCTGCCCAGCTCTGCAGGCCAGAGTCGCTGTGGTGTTTAATCTTCATGGCTGGGGCTCAGGCCATGTGCAGGTAGCTGGTGACTGGTTTTGTGTATGTTAAAATGCACCACGCAGCAGAGCAGAGCTTCAGCCTGGAGAGCTCTTGGAGCATCGCAGCATCTCCTCATTACAGCATCCACCAGCATCAGGCTGTGTCTGCTGGAAACATGGGGCCACGGTGACAGCAGTGACATCTGTCAGCCTGGCAGTGCAGCTCTTGCTTGTGGGAAAGGGGCCTGGAATACTACGCTCATAAAGGGCTGTCAGAACCTCCTCTGTGCCTGGATTGTGCTAGAAGTGCCAGCCCCCAACAGATAAACTGCATTATCAGATGAATTCAGCCTCCTTGCTTTTGTCTTCAGGATTTTCCGTGTGAATTCCAGCACTTAAGTAAATCCCAAGCCACTGGGAAAAAGCAATTGTGCTCCAATTTTCCTGAGCAGAGAGCTGTTGTCACCCCACAGGTGTTTCTGTATATCAGCATGTAACTTCTGTCTCCTAATAAAAGGGAAATTTGCCTTATGTCACATGTATTTGAAAATCTTTGATGTTCTGTGTAAAAAAGAGGGTAAAACAACCATCAGCCCAGCACTGATCAATAACCAGCACAGTGTGGTTTAGTCTCAGTTACACCGAGCGGTGTTGGGACAGGGGTAAGTGCAGAGCAGACCTTGCCTAGAGGGATCCATGGACGCATTCCTGCTCTTAACGTGCTGATGTCCTGAATGCAGAGCAGAGATGTGGGACTGGCCTGAAAGCCCTCTTGTGAGGAGGTTTGCTGTGACAAGGTGTGGGATTTGTGTCTGTGTGTAGCTGCCGGGGGGAGCAAATGGGGCACCTTCCCAAAGAAGTGGTGTTTGCCTGCCACTGATGTGCCCTGTTGACAAACAGGTGCCTGAGCTCATCCTCCTCCTCCCAACACACATGGGGCACAGCAAAGGTTTTGTTTGGGTGGATTAATAGCACTAAAATTTTCCCTCTTGGTGCAGGGGAACCCATGTGTTTCCCACTGGTTTTCTCTGATGCACAAAAGAGATGAAAGCTCAGATTCCAGGAGGACATTCTGGAGGTCTGGTCCTGTGCAAGCACAGGGTGAGCTCAGCACACATGAAAGGATGGGAGACCTGAGAGGTTTTTTCCCCTTTGTGGATGGGCTCCTTGCAGCAGCTGCAGGGCAGCTGTCTGAAGTGCAGTGAAAGGCATCTCAACATGTAGCAGAGTCCAAACAGCCCTCAAACCCCACAATGAAGAAGCACTGCTCCAATAGCAATCTTCAAGTGGCAGCATTTTGGCGGACCTTCGAGCTTTTTTCAACTTTATCACAAAATTGTGAGCTGTTTCTATTGTATAGAGCACACAAAAGGGCCAAAGCGATGCTGCATTAGCAGTGGGTGGGAAGGGGCTGCATCTCCCAGCCCACCGTGGTGGTACCTGCACCACCTCAAAGCAATCAGCCCCTCGTCAAGGGGAGAGGGTTTCTCCACTCAGGCTGTGTGTAGTCAGTGTCTAATAATATGAGCATTTTGCCATCCCTCTGCAAACAAGGCTGAGGCTGCTGCCTGATTGGTATATCATCTCACTTTCTCTCAGCATTGATTTTCTTGCTCTCCTTATTTGCTTCATAAAAAGCGAGGCAAGGAGCTGGTGCTCGCTTGCTCCCTCTCCCTCCCTCCCTTCCTCTCTCTCTCTCTCTCTCTCCTGTGAGAAGCTTTTGGGAGCCTTTATTTTTAGTATGAGACAAACCTTGCTTTATTTCAGGAGACGCAAGTTGGATTATAAATCCTTTTGTAAATGTGTATGGTGATATTTGCTCCGGTAAGTTATATGCATCTCTGTTTATTTGTGTAACTGTACTGGCTGGGGGAGAAGTGGGGTTTTTCAGGAATCGTGAAGCCCACAAAATTGTGTTTAGGCTTGGTTTCTTTGTAGTCTCATGCAGAGGCAAACTGTTCTGTGATTTTTAGGTACATTGAAATGTTTTCAGTTTGTATTTTGTTTTGCAGAGAGGGATGCCTGCTTTGAAAACTTGTTATGCACTTCATTTTACTGCAGAAACATGGACAATGATGATTAAAGGGAAAAGGAATTCTTATCTAACGTGTTCCTTCTGACATTTTAAATCAAAGGTGCCTCCAAAATAATGCATCAATATTTGATATAAAAAATAATCAGTAAGAGCTATTTATATTGATCAAGCTGAAGTATGAAATCTGACTGCCTCTTACCTTAGATCAATCTAAAGTATGACAGCTTGGCAGCAACATGCTCCTCATCAAAATGTGTTAATGAAATAAAGAAAATCTTTAATTAAGAAAATGGCTTGCTTTTCAGAGTGTAACATAATTAATACAGGTCAATAGGCTGTTGCTCTGACTTTCTGTTCCCTGCCTTTGCTTTTACAGCTCAGCAGCCTCATTCCTCAGCCCTCTTGGCTAACTTGGAGACCTCCTTGTTACCTGGGAATAACAACGAGGTGCAGTTATTTCTCTCTCCCCATCACAGCTCCTGGTGAGCTTTCCAGGCAGCACAAGTCAGGGACTGTAACAGTAGGCTGAGGAAAGCAAGATGTATAGCTTTCATACTTCCAGACTACATAATACTTGAGTTTGCAGCATTGATTGATTTATTGGCACTTCAGTTCTTTCATACTTGAACCATATCCATGGGAGTTGATAGCTTTGGTGTTTCAGAAGTCTTTAAGAACTCCAGCTGTAGCACAAGCTGGAGCTGCTGTGAGAACAAGCTTGAGTGTGTATCTGCTCAGAAAATCAACAGATTAAACCCAGAATAGTCTGCTACTCTCATGATACCAGGATATGCTAATAGATATATGAAGTGTACTTTAATAAGATGTTAGAAGGCTGTAACTGAGTTTATTAAACCCACAGGAGAAGGTAAGCACGATGTGTCTGGAAGCCCAAGCTAAACTCTTCCAGAGAGAAATTTCTGATTGGCAATACTGCTTAGTCATTTTAAGCTGCTTTTGGACAGCTTTAATTGTTCCCTTGGTTTTTTGTTTTTTTTTTTTTCTTTTTTTAAATGTAATAGTTACACTTGCTTCTCACCTGCCGGAAGAGCAGTTGATGGGAATATTTGGTGGTGTGTCCCTCAGCAGTGCTGGGTCTGTGCCCTGGCTGGGCTGAGCCGATGCTGGTGCACAGCATCCTGGGGGCAGCCAGAGCATGCCACAGGCAAGCCCATGTGCTTGGTTCTTCAAAATGTAGTTAGCAGACACTCAGTTCAGAGGCTTTCTGGTGTTTTTGTGATTGCTGTTTCATAAGGACCATATATATTTAGAGCAGCTGCACAGTTTGGATGCGTGTGCTCGGCACAGCAAACATGGTACATAAAATGTGCCGTGTGCCACCGTGTTAGAGAAGGTGCATAGCAATAATTGTCTTTTTCATGGTCCTTTAGCTGCTCAGGTGTGGAGAGCAGGGGTGTCTGAGCAATGCACATCTCAAACACTTTCTAAGCATAATCCTGCTTGCCTGAGGACAGTGCTGGGCATTTCTGAGTTTGTTCAGCCCTGGTATCTGGCTCAGTGCAGCATCCTCCAGGTGAGCAGGGCGATGGTCAGAGGGGCTGTTTGGGTGACCCAGGAAGGGAAAGGGTCTGGCTAGCATGCACTGAAGAGCACAATTCCTGCTCCTACCCTCCGAAACTAAAGGCCTGGTTTTTCTGTGCCACATAACTCATCATAGCAGGGGTGCCAGACTGCCCTGAAGCCAGGTTGTGGTTTATTAAGGAAGGCAGTTGATCTCATCCTAATAGCTTTGAAGCAGGAAAAGTGGCCTGGAATGGCTGGTTTGACTGCAGGCAGGGGCAAGTCTCATCCCTGTCCCTGAGGGCAGGTTGCCAGCAGCCAAGGGACTTAAGGCACCAAGTGAAAATGTGATTAAGTCCATTGCTGCAAGACTTTCTCTTGGCGGAGGAGCAGAAATGATCCCGTCAGCCCTACATCTCTACAGGGTATGGCTGACACTAACTCAGGGGGACGGGTGAGCTTGCCCAGTTTCTCATGTTACACATACAGAAGTCTTCAGTGTTCATGGTTTTTTGTCCTTTTGCCCATCCTCGCGTTGCAACGTGTGGTGATCCTTCATCTCCAGCTGCTTGGTGGTAGCAGGTCTGGGGGCAGCTGCTCTCCAGCCCGGTACCCCCAAGCCACCACTCAGCTCTCAGACCTTGGAGCAGCCTCCATCACCTCCCCAGGAGCGTGACACCCACTCTGTAAGATGACTTTAGGCTGATGCACAAAGCAGGGCTTAGTGCAACTGCAGGGACAGGTTTACAGCATGAGGCTTTGCAAGCCTCGGGACTGGAAACATGAGATTTGTGCCAGTGGGATGGAGGAGTCACTGTCTCCTGCTAGCAGGTACATCAGTGTTTGAAAGGGGCTTGAAACATTATTTTAGGGGTGTTTGGATCCCAGGAGCTTCATTTCCTTTGAGACCTGTTCCTGGCTGCTCCTCTAGCAGCTCAAACAATTCCTAGAGAAATTCCTTAAACTCTTAAAAGATTTATTTCTTAAATATCTGGCTCCTCGTGAATGCCAGATACTCTTTTTTTTAGCCAAGTCCTTGGAAGACTTAATGAGTACTTTCCTCACCTCTTTTAATCCTGTTCAGATCAATAGAAACTCTACAGGGGGAAGAAAGGTTTTTGTGTTGATATTGGGTAGCAGCTGCCTGTCAGTGCTGGTGATGGCAGGTGGTACTTTATTCTTCATGTCACTCTTGATTAAGAGTTCCTGTACAATTATAGGACCATTTTTTTTCCAGGGAATTTTTCTGTGAAAATAGGATGA
The DNA here is from genome assembly GCA_013397935.1 of Dasyornis broadbenti. Lineage (NCBI taxonomy): Eukaryota > Metazoa > Chordata > Aves > Passeriformes > Dasyornithidae > Dasyornis > Dasyornis broadbenti. The sequence continues at coordinate 913,737 of VZRN01000404.1, forward strand.
TAGATGACAACCTGGCCTGTGGTTTGGTTTTTCCTGATTTTGCTTTTGGGCTCTCTTTCCCTCAGTAAGCTGAGCACAAGTCGTTTCAAGCATTAGCGTATCACACCCTTGTGAATTCCACTCATCTGTACAGGGTGGGCTGGAGACTCAGCCCTGCTGGTCTGAGCAGAACTGGGGTCTCAGCACCCCTCCTGAGGCTGAGATACCGCTGCAGCATGCAGGCACATGGGAACAGCACCATGGATTAGGAACAGGAAAGGGCCATGTTCCCGTTCAGTGCATCCCTGCTCCTGCATCCAGAGCCAGCGTGGGCAGCCTGGTGTGAGATGAAGAGATGAAGCTGCTGCCTGCCAGCACTGCAGCCGAGTGTCCATGCACAGGAGGCAGGGTTCCTGGAGAGCCCAGGGGACACGGAGCTCCTTGCTCTGTGTGTGGTGGCACAGGGCCAGCCCTGAGGGAGCTGTAACGGCCCATGGGTGTGTCAGGGCTGCAGGAGAGGTTGGGGCTGGGACACACCCCCTGTAGAACTGTGGAGCTTGCTCAGCCTTTATTTGCTTCAGTGTCCAGTGCAGATGGAGGATCTGGCTCTGCCTGTCCTTAGTTTGCAGATGTGACCAAAGGGTTGCAAAGAGCCCTTGCACCTGCAGTGAAACTCTGGTAAATGAGCTCTGGGGCCAGAGACGTGACAGCACTGTGAAACTCTTCAGCCGTCCTCTCTTGGCATGTACAACCTCTTATTTTGGAGGGAAAAAAAAAGGCAAGGAAAGGAAAGAAAATGAGAAAGATGTGCTAAGCCCTCTGTAGAGACAGAGCAGGAGACGGGTGATCAGCATGAGGTATCTGCAGTGCTGTGCCTTCCCTCTCCTCTCTTTTCCAAACCCTGGTGTGTGTCAGGGCTGTCTGTCCGTCTGTCCATGCACAAGCTGGATGGGTGGGAGAGCCCTGCGCCACCTGAGCAGCTGTGCAGTGCTGCATCTGTCACCGAAACTCCCCAGTGCCATGGCAAAGCAAATATGCTGCAGCAGGCTGTAAAGCTGTAAACATATGGGCACTAACAACAGATTAAGTGAGTGATTTAGTCTAAGGGGCTCAGTAGATTACCATAAAATGTATCTTAATTAGAAAAGCAATCAAAGTTGCACGGAGTCAATGAGGATGAAACGTCTCTGTTGGCAGCAGTGAGCGCTCTGTCCCCCACACCAGGGGATGTGGATGGTGATGGATGCAGCTCATGCCCACTTTGGGGGGTTTCCTGGGGTTTGCCCAATCCAGCTCTGGGTGCAGGCTACCCTCTTGCTGAATTATTTGTTCTTTGATCCATGAGAGCCATCCTGTGAGCTGCTCAGAATGGGACTGATGGTGGACTCAGGTTCCTTTAAAAGCATTAACAAACCAGAAACGGCTGAAGGCGAAGGAAGAGAGCATTTGCACATTTTCCTTAAAACTCTGTGCCATTACCCAAAGATATATCTGAGTGTTTGCCGTGTATAGCACAGCTAGTCCCAGATAAAGGATTAGGGCTTCTAAGTGCTACCATAACACAAATAATTAATAAGACTTTCTCCCTCACTGTGTCCTTATCTTTTCAGTGAGCATGGCCATAATTAGCTTTCACCTGATTCTGAGTTTATAGCATGTTCAATTGCTTTTTCCATTCTACTTGTGTTTTCTCTGCTTCCTTGTTTTAGTGGTCCTGGCTTTATTCCACAGGCCAGAGTCTACAGATTAAAAAAAAAAAA
>VZRN01000404.1:915500-950214 GCA_013397935.1 Dasyornis broadbenti
AAAAGGCTGGATAATCATCTCCAGCAGTGCAGATGTAAAGACTGCAACAGCCAAAAGCGTATTGATGCATTATTGGTTTTGTACAAGTGTCTGGTTTTTTTTCCGGGGTCTGGGAGGATTTGAAGTACATTGGGAAGCGGCACAGAAGATTTGCAGCAGCTGCTAGCAGCTGAGAGAAAGGGAAGGATGGCTGCTTGTCTCAGAATTAAGTATTTTGAACCATGAAGGAAACGCAGAACATTGAAGCGAGATTTTTGAGAAGTTTTTTCTCTTTGTGTTTGGAAGCAGGTATGGGTGCAGATTTCAGGGAACGTGAATGAAGGTCTGTGAAAAAAAAAAGACGGGCAAGCGGTGTGGAGCAGCACAGGAAGGGGGGGATGCAGGGGAACACAACAACTTAAGCTGTCCAGATGAAGTGTGCTAAAGCTAGTGAGATAAGGACAATATTGTTAGCATTTCCTAAATATGATCTGTTTAGGTGTTGCTTTTGTGATTTAAGTGTGGGAAGGAGAGCAATACAATCTCTGGGGACAGAGTATGAGAGTGGCAGAAAAGAAGAGGAGAGGGAGGTTTTAATTTTAAAAATGTTTCCTGCTCAAAATGTTCCCTGTGAATTCCCAGAGCTCAGCAAAGCAAACGTTCATTTATAGCTCATCATCTTAATTATTAAAAAATAAATTATTTTTACCGTGTGGGCTGATATTTAGCCAGGAGCAAATTCTTATTCCAGCCTTTTGCACAGAGGTGGGTGTTGAGGTCAAAGCCAGCTCCAGTGGATTTTTCCATCCGAAACTGGCCTGAGGTGAGGCAATGGGCCCCATGTTTGGAGATAGAGCAAGTGCAGGCGTGTGGGACAGCGGGTGGTGAGGCAGCAGATGACACCAGATAGTTACATGGGAGCCCAGGGAGCTGAGAGGAAGCTGCTAATGGCCTCTGATGAGCAGGACGTGATAATAATGAGGTTAATGCCCTTTCATTCACCCAGAAACATCTTCAGGAATGTATAATCCCCACTAGTCAATGGGCAATCATTAGGTCATAAATAATACAGCGTGATTGAAGGACAAGAGGCTTTCCTGTAATAATCATTTTCCGTCGGTGCTGACCCAGGGAGGGTTTGGTTGCAGCCCCCTCGCTGTGCCACACTGCAGGGACTTAGCTGCTGGAGCATTTTCTGGTCAGAGAAGTGCTCCAGCCTCTCAGTTCCGCTCTGTGCATCTGTCACCAGAGCAGGAAAATTCTCCTCAGGAGCCCAGGTCCACCGAGTAGTGCTGGGAAAGAAGCTGAAGCGAATGGAAAGAACAAAGGCACAAATTAGGTGAGGAAGCAATTCCAGGAGCTGTCAGGGAGTGTTGCCGAGGGACTCGACCCGCACAGTGGTGGTGATGCTGGGAGAGCTGGGAATGGGGCTGGGCTCCCTGGCTGGGAGAGGTGCCTTGTCCCAGCCCCAGCCCAGAGCAGGTGGTGTACCCTGTGTCCAACACTGCTTCTGCAAGCTGGGTTTGTGGTCCCCGTGCTGCACTGGAGGGCATGTGGTGTAGTCTTGGTTGTAGTTGAGCCCCTGTGCCTGTGTCGACCACCAGGGGCTTAGAGACATGAAGTTCAGGGGCACTTTCCCTTCACAGAGTGCTTCCCATGTGTGCATGTCACTCAGCCATAATGTAAATCCCTGTGATTATTAGAGGGAGTAAATCCTACTTAGAAATAACTTGGATCATGCTCTGTATGCATTTGTATTACGTTCGGGCCATTTTAAGCCCAGATGCTTTTAAACCCACCAAGCAAAAGAGGAAATGAGCAGCCGTCCAGCCTTTTTATTTTATAATTAAATGTTTACACTTGTTACACAATAATCCCGTATAATCAGGCTGTAAAGTCTGCACAAAACCTTTTGTTTTCTGGAGGGAGCGGAAACAAGAGTTACATTTATGCATTAACCCGAGTGTTTGTTGGGTTGTTGCACATTACCTGTCAGTAAAATAAGAATTGACTTGACCTGTTAGAAAAGCTCTCCTGTACCTCACCATGGCTTTGCGTAGTTTTGCCTACAGTGGTCACATGTGGTTGGTGCCAAAGCAGCTCTTGAGACAAGAGGACGGGGACACAGCCCAGGAGTGGCTGCTCTCCCAAACTCTGGGCACTTATGATGTTCTGGGCACTGTCACAATGTGGATCCTGATGGAGACCACCACGGCTGTTGTTTTTTGCTGGAAGTCTAGGACTAGAAAAGCTGTCAGGCCCAAAAAGGAGCACATCTCTGCTGCAGTGACATATGTCACAGCATGAGTCACTCAGGGATTATATGTACAAATCTAAACATGTCTGTCCAACTTATGCTCCCACGTCCTTAAATGAAGAGGGCACAAAGGGGGAGTTGTGGAGATTGCAGAGGAAGAGACGTAACTTCCAGGCTGTTCTACAGCCAGAGGGGAAGAGGGCTGCAGGCTGTAGATATGTCTGTGATACATCCCAAATGAAGCCATGAACACCCAGTAATTACCCCAGGTGCTCCTGAGCCTGTCTGCAGCACCTCTCGGTGTCTTTTGTTTCATGGAAGACTTACCGCCAATCTGTCAGTGTCCATGTGCTTAAAGCAGTTTATACAACAAATTAAAAAAACCCCTCAGGTCTTTGTAAATGTTTACCTCAAAGCTTTGACTAATGGTTAGAGGGGCTGGGAGAGCTTGGCAGCTCTGCCCAGCTTGTGTTAAGTACCTTTGTACTCCGACAACTGTGCACCAAGTCCAAGAAAAGGTGCTCTAAATGTGTCTCTATTTTCTGCCTGTTAACTCTTCCATGCATGCTGCCAACCTTAGCATTAGCTTTCAACTTTGTGGCTGACCCATTAAATACTGGATGAAACACATCTCATCAGCTTGCATTACATTTTGAACTTAATAAATAGGAAAAGCATTACACAGATTCTGTCTGGCCATCTGGAGGAACAGTGTTCTTTACCCCAACGAATGGCTATCTAATCCTCTCATATATAGTTGGGCTTTATTCTATTAAAATATAATGAGAAAAGACTACCATACCATTATTTGGTGGAGCTAAAGGGGATTTTTAGAATAATCGATGGAAGAAGAATAAAAAAGATAAAGGTTTTCTTCAAAGAAAAAGAGAGAAAATTGTCTCCTTGGGATTAAAGTATTGTATAACCAAATTATTATAACATGATCTTTACTCACTAAAAATACCCCAATTTCATTTCCATAAATCTTTCTATTAAGAATCAAATCAAAGTTCCTTTTTTTCATTTAAAAAAATGCTAAGCATTAAATGAAGTGCTGTGCTTTAAACAGAGAATGTTGTGGGGTTCCTGCCTGCTCTGGGGTCAGGTGTTTCTGTCCAGCTGATGGGTTGCTCTCTGTAGATGCCGAACAGAGGTTTACTGCTGCAGATGCCCCAGTGAAAACCCCACTGTGGGGAAGTTGTGGAGCAGACTGGCCTCCTCCAGGTGGATAACAGTTGCATGTATGGTTCTTCATTCCCAAATTCTGCATTTCTTCCTCATCCCTGGGGTTTTCACTCCATACAGACCAGGGCTGGGCTGGCACAGGAGCCTTCTTAGCAATGCTGCTGTTTATTTGTAAGGTGGGGACACTAAATCCCAGCAATTAGTGAACTGTGGCTTTAGGGTTTGTTTCTCAGCAGGAGCAGAATATATTTCAGCGTTCTCCCTGTATAGCTGTTGAAGGAAAATGACTCCAGCTAGTCATCACCCCGCCCAGCACTGCGTCGGCTGCGATGCCATCCACCTCCAATTCATCAACCAGTCAAGTTGATATAATTAGGAATCCCAAAGTCAATAATCTGATAATCTCCAGCACACAAAGGCTTGTATGTAGGAGAAGTGATTCCAGGAAGTCTGCAGCTCAGATCCGTGCAGGAAAAATGCCAGATTTTAAAAAAGAAACAGGCAGAGACCCAGAGGACAGAGTGCTTCCTAATCCTTCAGTGGTGACATATTTTGGGCCATCAGTTCTGCAGTAAATGTTTCCCGTACAGTCATTTAGTGTCTTCGAACCTTCCCTTTACAGCCTCAATAATAATGTTCAATTACTGGTTCTGCCCCATAAATAAATAATCTCAGTTTAACGAGGCACTCTGCTGGGTGAGCGATGCCGGCTATGGGGGGACGTCTCCAGAGCCCTCGGAGCAACGCGCTCCCTCCTCGCGCCATGCACGCTCTTGGCCACAGTGAGCAGCAGGAAATGTAAGGCCATAGAACATTTGGCAAAGGTTTTGCAGTCTCTCTGTTATGGTGATATGGAGAAAGGGGGGTCTTAGATCCAGAAATGATGCCAGAAAAATAGATCTTTTTTAAAAACACTCTGAACGTGTAAAATGACTAATAATAGTGTAGGCGTTTTGAATATTTCAGGTTGCTCTTTAAAAGTGCCAGGAGTTTCCCTCGGCCTTCCAGTGTTAGGGAAGGAGTAGGGCATTGAGGGGACCTCTCTGGGAAGGCATCCAGCAAGTTCATCCCCATTTTCCTCCTCAGTGCCAAGGGAAAGTGTTGGAGACCAAACCACGCAGTGAACTGCATCCCTCACAGCCTGTTTTTGGCCACCTCAGCTCCAGGCAAGACTAAGACTTTCTTTTTAAGATCTTGCCCTCCTGGAGGACCCACCAAGGAGCCCTGAGGCAGAACAGGTCCTTCTCTTTGCAGCGGGATAGATTTGGGGTGCATCCCCAGCACGGCTCCATCCTGTCAGCCAGGGAGCTGCCGCACGCTGCTGCACAGGGCAGACATGCTCCCGGAAAAAGCAAGTGGTTTGTGTAGAAGTTTCATCAATTTTAAATGACAGTGTTATCTTCCTACTGGGATGTTTGCGCTGTAACATGCGCCACACAAGCCTTTTAACTCGCCTTGTCAGGAACTGTTCTGCCTTCTCCTGGTGCGCAGAGCGCGCCTGTCGCTCAGCAGGCATTGAGGGGAATTGTCGGAAAGCCAGACAGGGAAAGCAATAGGAAATCATCGCATTTTTCCCTTCCACGGTCAGATGAGTGATGTCCAGGGTCACATGCTGAGGTGCTACCAGCTGTTTCATGCACAGCTGGGACTTGGGCTCCCTCAGGGCATCTCACACCCCAAGCTCCTGGCCAGTGGGTTGGGAAACGAGGGGATCAGCCTTGAGTCTGGATAGATCACAGCACCTGAATGCTGAATTACAGGATCCACTGTCACTGCATTGAAACCTGGCATTGGAAGAAGGGAGGTGATCCCATAAATCATATGATGAACCTTTCCCTGCACTGCGCTGGTGTGAGAAGCAGGGATGTGCTCTGCTGGGTATTACATTGCTGTTTTTTCTCAGAGTGCTAAGGAGCCAACTGCTTTTTAAAACATGCTCGTCTGATTTGACAGAGAAGTCTGGTTTATTGTTGCACGGTACCATAATAAATACGATTTCTGTTGGTTAAGTTATACTGTGGGATTTACCCAACTTCCTTACAAAAATATACCAATAGTCCGGGCCAAGGCTGGAGGCCAAAGAGGGAATATCACCGTAACAGGATCTGGGAATGGTGTTAATCACTCTGCAGAAGGTCACAGCACTGTCACAATTCTGTCTGAGACCAAAAGGCAGAGGGGTGATGTTCCAGCCAGGCTGGACTGGACATGGGAGATGTGTATTGTTCCAGTCTGTGCTGGGGAGCACAAATAACGTCCCTTTCTCTCCTTCTCTCCTCGTCAGGTGGGTTGGTAGCTGCTTCCATGGCACACACAGAACCAGTGGGATGCTTAGTGTGTTATCCCACACGGAATGGGGACCACTGACCCGAGCTGGGGACAGGCATTTTCCATTTCCCTGCAGGGGTCCAGGCACATGTGAAGGCACCAAGCGCCCCATGGTGTGACAATGGCACGGCAATACCTGCAGCTGCAGGAGGGATGGGAGCGCAGGAGGAGGCAGGGTTTGCCCTGCTCCCACCCCTGTGGGCAGGAGTAGCCTGGCACAGCCAGGACAGCGAGGATTTGTTGCCTCAAGGGCACTGTGTTTCTCCCACTCCCACTCCAGGGAAGCCAGGCACAGACCTGGCTGTCAGGCCTGAGCTTTGGGAGGCAGCAGCCATGTGATAACCAGAGGTAACTGCGCATGGGGAGATTTATCTCATGTGAAGGGGAGAAGCAGGATGTGTGCACACTGCTCGTAGGGCTAGCACTGAGTGTGGATTTATAGGCAAAGAGTAAATAGGAACATAGGGAAACACTTTCCCTTTCTCCATAAACTTTTCAATTTCAGAGCAGCCAGGTTCAATAAAATTATCTCACAGATGGAGGTTTTATTGAATCTGGCCCATAAAGCTCCCATTATGGGGTTTACAACTGCCATTTACACAAATCCTGCTATAATAAAATACAGTGGTGTTTACAGCATGCCTGAAACGGCCACAGAATTACTGTGTGCACAAAAAAACAGCGAGTAATTCTTGGCTTATTGCAGTGGGCACTCCTCTGACATCATAAAGCAGCACAATTTGTGGGGGAGGGGGGAGAAAGGGCAAATGCAGAGGGTAGGAGGGGAAGGAGAATTATGCTGCTGCTTGGCCAAAATACCCCAGGGAAATACCATTGATTTACAGCCCTCACTCTGCACTCCCTCGGTGGAAACTGTAAATGTGCCTCCAAAAGGTGCTTCATGTCCTCAGCACGCAGCTGTGGGAACTGGCTGGATATCACTGGCAGCTGGGTGATCCCAGCCATCAGCAGCATCTGATCCAGCCACAGCAGGGAGTCAGGCTTGGCTTGGCTGAGGCATTGCTGCAGTTTGGTATAAAAGTCTCCAACATGGTCCTTTTCCCTCTCTCACCTGCCCTGTGGGTGCGGCCTGGTGCTTGGAGCAGAGTAAGGGTGGGAGCTGGTGGTTGTGCCTGGAGGGCTTTGCTGAGCGAGTGAAGGCATCTGAAAAGCCTCTGGTTAAGAGCTGGTTCTGGGGCTGACAGGTGAGTAAAGGCTGGATCTGAACTACCTGAAGGAACAAGGCTCCAGGTGCCTGAGTCTGCTGTCAGAGATGCTCTCAGTAGGGGAGAGGGAAAACTGGGAACTCTGGAGGAGTTATTTCCTGGGAAGGAATAGCGTGAGCTGTGGTTTTGGGCATGGCTCTGTGCCCTTGGTGAAAAAACATGATGACAACCATTATGCTGATTTCCAATGCATGATTAAAGGAGATGCATTTCAATTGCGCCTCTTTTCTCTGCTTGTCCCCTTGCTGAGAGCGGTAGCTGAGAGGTGATGGCTCTTCCTTTATGGCAGGTCTGTCTCACACCACAGGCTTTCAAGTTCCATCTTTATATATCACTGTTAATCTTTGTGCCTCTCTATGTACCTGCAAAACATTTGCATTTGCAACTCTGTTAATTAGGCCAGAAAGCAGGTCAGCTTTCTCTCTTGTTCTGCTTAATATATTGTTTTCTGACATCACCTCACAAATTAACCTGAGGTGATTAATGCTGATTTTCAGTGCTGTGCTACATGTAAGGGCAGAAACTTCTTGTGTGTACAGAAGAAGTGTCTCATTCAGGATGAAAGAACACTATTTAAGTTGTGGTGAAAACATTTATTTTGTGGCACATATTTAACAAGTCAATTCATGGTACGGTTCAGCCTTCTTCTTTTGCAGGGAGTTCAGCAAGAAGAATTTATTCAATCAAAGTTTTTATTAGCTTTTCTTGTCATTAGGTACCTAAATACCTTTGCAAATCTATCCTCCGTATATGATATGCCCTGATCACATTGGATGTGAGTAGCAGGGTGGGAACTTGCATCGTTCTCCTGTTTTTCCCTGTGCTCCATCATGCTCTCAACACATCACCCTGCAGCCCGGGAGGGTCTCCCTGCCCCAGTGCTCAGGTGTCACCCCTGTAATCTGTAACTCTCTGGAGAAAAGGTGCACATGCAAAGCTAAATTCCAAAGAGGCTGGTGAAACTCGAGGCTTTGCTCATGCTGTAAACTGGGAGAGCTAAGATTAATGGCATGTTTTGCAAAGCCTTGTGCAGCAAGAAAAGATCTAGTTTTTCTATTTATTGTATTTTCAGTCTGTTATTTTGCCATTACATCTGCTTGCTGCATAATTTTTCAGTGTCCAAAAACAGTTTCTTTCCCAGATGTGTGCACCCTTGTTTCCTCTGGGTTGCTGATTTTAGCTTATTTAATTGTGGCTGGGATGGGTGGGGCATTTGCTTGTCATTTCCCATGTCTGCCCCTCTGTAGATCTCACAGTAACTCTGTTAAAGCTAATGGAGTTACTTCAGCGGTATAGTGCTTCAATCAACAAAATCTAACCTGTCCTTTAATTTAAATTACAACTGCATAAATAAACTGCCCCATTTCTGCTCAGGGTCTTCCAAGAAAGCCTACATCAGTGATGTTTTAAGATACCTATGCCTGCTTCCAATTCCTTTCTTTGAACCCTTGGTATAAATGCTGATGTGTCTCTGCCCTGCATACTGTCATTATTTTTCTCCTGGAAGATTAAGATGTGATATGGCTTTATATCAGAACCCCCAAGCTTTTTGTTCCTTTCAAGTTTGCCTGATGTTAGCCTAAGTCTGGAATTTCTTTCTGCTTTGCTGTCAGTTTACTTCACCTCTATGTCCGCCTTGGATTGTGGTAGTAATTTAGGAAAAGTAGTAAAAAAAAAAACCCTGTATTTTTTTTCTAAGTCGTACATGAGCTGGGAGAGGAGCAGCTCAGTTCTGTGTTTTGCCACATAATGGGATGGCAGCTGTGTGAACTGTCTTGATCTGCTGTTGCTACTTGTGGTTGCACCTTTTCAATACTTCTGCCAGATTTTGTTTGGGTTAGGAGTGACTCATTATGCTCAGTCAATATTCATCCTTCTCTTCTTGTCCAATCTCGCCTGTCAGTGGGGTGATTTAAGTAATTGCCTGGGTTGTGAATCCTAAATGGGGTTCAAGACAGGAGGAAAGAGCTGAGATGCCTGGCATGGACAAATGGTGATGTGTCTGTCTGTCTGTGTGGCAACAGAGCTTCGGGTTTTGTGGTTCTTTGCATTTGCTTTTGGGAAGGGTGCAGGAATAATAAACGGCAATGCTTTAAATGCAGGGAGTGATGGATAACCTGACCCGAGGGGGCCGGTGCTGCAGCAAGAGCTACTGCATGGATCTGCTTGGGGTGGTCGCTGAAACGAAATGAAATAAAAATGTTGTTTGTTTTTGACAGCTTTTTGCAATCTTTGCATTTGCAACATGCGGTGGGTACTCTGGAGAGCTGCGCCTCAGTGTGGACTGTGCAAACAAGTCAGAGAGTGACCTCAGCATTGACATAGCCTTTGCCTACCCCTTCAGGTAACCCCGGTGGCTCGCGGCGGTTCGGCACTCGGGGCTGGGGCTGGCCCAGCTTGGGGGGGGTTTCCATTATTTGTAGCACATTTCGGTCAAGCACCAGTATGGGGCTCCGGAATTTTCCTCTGGATGTGCAGGAGGAATGAATTTGGCTAGACCTGGCGTGGATGGGGCCATGGGAACCGCTGGGAATGGGAGATCAGCAAAGGAGAAGGGAGATTGCAGAGCCCTGAGGAGGCCAGGAAAGCTCAGGGAGTAGAATATGGCAGGCAAGGCAAAATGAAACAATACATCATGCCAAGATAAAAAATGGGGATAAAATATCTGTTAACTGTAGTGTAGCCATTAACTAAGCTGGAAATGAGAAAGGATTCGTATCCATTGCAGTAGCAAGGATCTGAAATAGCTACTCCACGAGAGGGGGAAGCAAAAATCCAAAATGAGTTGAACCATAATTTTGAAATGCTTTTTGAAAATTTTACTAATTGCCTGTTTGCATCTCTTGGTGTCTGAATGCTTTAAACCTAGTGATTTAGGAAAACAGTTTTTATGTTTCTTAAGTACATCTGAAAACTGTAATGCAGTTATACATATACATATATATGTGTGCGTAATGTTCGTGCCATTTAAGATCCTGCTTCGAAAGAGCGTCTACAGTCTTCTGGTTTTAGATATGTCAAGTCCACTGCAGAAACCGTTCACTTTTGTTTAAGTAATTTCTTCAAGGAATTGAGATGATTAAGAAAAGACTGCATAATTCAATCTCAAGTCTAGTACACTATGACTCTAAAATTATTTTGCTTCCTTGGGAAATCACATGCTATTTTGCTTATGATTGCTATGCACAGACCAGACTTGAAAGCATCTATTTCTTTAACGTGTTCTAAGATACAGCGAATTCCAAACAGTGGGAATTCAATTTGATTCCTTGAAATGTTGTTCTTGCTTGACATACATTTATTACTCCAAAAGTCATATTTCCTGGTATTATAAATGTTTATTTTTTGTCTTGAACTTGTCTACATTTTCTTTCATTTCTGCTTAGTATGCATAGGAGAGATCCTGAAAATTGAGTTATGTGAGTTTGTAATTTGATTCACTTTCCAAATAGGTCGTTTCTCCAACATTCATGACAAATACACCCTATCGTGAAGTGCTTTTAGTTTGCATGATTATGAAACAGTATTTTATTTTAAAAGTTAATAAAACAGAGAGAAGTACCCATCAAGTGTCTCCTGGTGTTTCACCAGGCGCCTCAACCATTGTTTCTAGAAGGAAGTGGCTGGATCTGCAATTTCCCACAGTCTTGCTTATTAGAAAACTGAAAATAATTGATGGGTAATTGTAACATTCCAGCATGTTGCAGAGATGATGCAAAGTAAGGTTTATTTGCAGGAGGGATCCAGCTGAGGCTGTAGCTGGCCCTTGAGCTCAGCATGCACAGATGGGATGTGTGGCATTACGGTGCGGTATTGGCTAGGTGGTATAAATATACCTGAACTGTGCAGGTGAGAAGGGAGATGACACTTAGCCAGCTGCTGGTTTAGGAGAAGCATGAAGATACTCAGATTTTGTGCAATTTGGGATTTTGTGTGCAAACCTGAGGCACATGCAGAAGGTGTCCAAAGATGTGCAGATTACATGAGGCAGCAGATGTGTGCCTGGAAAATCTGGCCCAGTGCTACCTGTGGAACTTGATGTCTTCTCAGTGTTTTATCTAAATATTCCTGTGACTTTCTCATGCGTTTGCTCTTTTTGCGTTTCTCCAGTGCTCCTTCCACAGGAGCAAGATGGGATGCTCTAAAACCAGAAGCAAGATTAGTTGGGAAAGGTAACATCTCAGAGCAGTGAATGCACTTGGAAAAAGCAGTTCAGGAAAGTTCAGACTCTCTAATCAAGACTGTGCTCCTGAGGCTGAGGCTCATCTCCCTGCATGGGCTTGTAGGCATTGTGTAGGTAGGATGAATTTTCCACCCGTTGTCTTGCATTCAGGTCCATCTTCACATGGCATTTTCCTTTCAAATGCCTTCACAGTCCTGATTATTGGCTGTCAGCCGGGGGAGGTGTAGGTGGAAGGGAGAGAAGCTGCTGAGCATCTGGCACCCCGCTGCTGTTGGGGCTGTCAGCAGTGACACTGAAGCAATCAAATACCTGAGCGCTGCTTTTTATGAGCTGCACCTTCCAGCATGACTTGAAATGAAGGAACCAGCTGCTTTCATTCCTGTTGCTGTGAATTTGAGGCTTTGTTTTCTTCTCCCAGAAAATGAACTGCTAGACCTTGGCCAGTAGATGACAAGTGTCAAGGGCTTTAAGCTAGAAAACAAAGTGGTAAGGATGAACAGGACAGCTTGGCAAAGCAAGAAGGCTTGGATGTTTTGGAAATGAGATTGAAGGAGTCTGAAAACATTCCCATTAAAGCAAGATCGGAATGGGGAAGGAGTTTTCCAGGCTGAAAGGATGGTCATTGCACTGTGACCATGAGCTTCTGGGGCCAATCACCTGAGCTAAAGAAAAGGAGGATGCAGGAGTGCTGGTGAGGTGTGGGGTTGTGTGACTAAAACATACAGGATGCCGAAGGACTTCAAAGCAGTGATTCCTGTAGCCCCAGGCCAGTCTGAATGCACTGAAGCAGCACTGCACTCCACAGCAGGTAGCTCCGGCTGCTCCCAAAACAAAGGAGCAGCATCTTCACACCTGCTTATTGAGATTTTTCTCAGCTCCAACAAATTGCAAAAGTCTCCAGCAAGAAATATAAATTAATCCAAGAGAAATAATTAGTACCATTAGACAGAGAGTTTTGAAGGGTATCTTTAAACCAATATTAATTGTTTCTTGGGGTTTGGTTTTTTTTTTTTTTAAGTTATGACTTTAGGGAAGTTGTGCTTGGCTCCTGTGCTGTCTTATGGCTGTTGTAACTCTGGCAGCAGGAAATTGTGGAGCACCAAAAGGAAAACCCAAAGAAGCCTTTTTCATAAAGTGGCTGCTTCTCCTTTCTGCTGGAATCACTTTCTCAGTTTAATTCTGGACGTGGATGAACTTGCCCTTTGAAAAGGGAGAAGTGAGGAAAAGCACTTAACTGCCGTAACAGTGAGAAACCACCAGAGTTATGTGGTGCAGTGGAGCTTCTGCACGGCTGGGAGATGGGATCCCTTTGGAGAAAAGCCCAAGTGGTGGTGCCTGTGCAGAGCTGTTGTGTCAGAAGCGAGGGGAGGCTGAGCCATTGCCATCTGAGGGATGCCCTGTGCCAGAGCTCCTGCTCTGGTCTCCTGCTACTGGGGTGCAGTAACCACAGAAGAATACCCCCAATATTGAGAGAATTGACCCCACATCGGCTCCACCACCTCTCCTGGAACAGGAGATGAATTGGATTCATCCACAACTACACCAATTCATTTGCTTCCTGCAGCTGACATCCATGACCCTGTAGTCACCCTGTAATGTGGAAATAAACCTAAAGTCTAAACCCTAATACCCTCCAACAGTGTCTCCTGGAGCTCTGCCACACTTTTCTACAGATCCTGCCAGACTCTTGCCATGCCTAAGCTGATATTTATAAAGATGTTTCAAATATTCGCCTGAAGTTTTTCTCATTTCTGCCTGATTGTGCTTTTTTTCACAAGGCATTTCTTTCCTTCCCCATGTTTTAAAGCACAAATCAGCCATTCTTCTGGATACCTGTATGTGCATTTGGAAAGTTTTACAAGTTCAAGTATGGAATCAGTTTCTCTGGCCCTGCACTAGCAGTTTTTGTCAGCATTAGGCTCTGTGCTTAATACAGAGTCTGTTGCAAATTTGGCACCCATTAGGATGTTCATCAGCTTGACCCTCACTCCAGCAATGATTCTCTGAGAGGTGGGTAGAAAAAAAAGTCAGCATCTTGGAATTATTTGTTACTCTCACAGTCCATCACCCTTTCAGATTGGATTTGTCACTTATCCAAGTGCCCTGAAGCAATATTTTTTGTCTGTTAAAAGAGTCCTGGTGAAAGTCCTATTTGTTTATTATTTTCTCTGATCCCAGCAACGTTTTTATCGTGTACTTTGTTATTCCTTGGGTTTACTTTGATAGTAAGTGATCAAATAGTACATACTGTGTACATATTTGTTACTGGTATTCACTGTTTTAAGGTGCTTTTTCATCAGTCCTGCTAGAAGCAAGTATTTTTGTTTGCTTAACTGCAGGGCAATGGGAAGGGAGAACCATCTCAATCCAGTCCCCTAAATGTGCTGTCTTTTAAGTGTTGAGGCAGACCCTGGACTAAAATCTCTTTGTAGCTTTGGAGGTGCTTTAACCCAGCCTACGCAGACAGTGTATCTCCAGGTTAAAAGCTGCATGGGAATTCATTTGGAGTATCTCTCGTCCTTTCTTGGGGCATTCATCCTGAAAACTACTTGGAAAATACTGGCCTGGAGGATGACACTGTTAAATTTTAAGCTGTCCCACCTAAGCCAGTACAGAGGTGCAGAGGTGTTAGGAGCACTGAGCCACACTTCCTAGTGGGACAGATTGGGATTTCCTGGTGGTGCTAATGTGAGAGAGCCTGATGAAAATATGTCTTTGCACATCTTGGTATCGCAGCAGTGAGCAAAACAAATGTTTTCCATTTTATTCTAAATCACCTATTAGTATCTTTTCAATGTTCTAGTAAAGCTGTCTCTTGAAGTGATTCTTCCTTCTGAAGGAAATTGTGTTTTATGGGAGCTTTTCATTCACTTTAAGCATCTCGTTTGAATAAAGACATTTCCATTGAGCACTCTTGAAAGTGTTCGCCTCATCTGCATGCGATGGGTAGTCTAGTCTTCCATTTGAAATATGACAGCCAGATCTAAATTGCCTACTTAGAAGATACAAATTATAATTAATGAGAAACCATCTAACTTTTTGAGCTTTGCATCTATCTTTCTTTGGAAAAGGCCTCTGCACCGGCACATTTTTGTGCCAGTCTTACTATGCTTCTGTTTTTTGTCATCCATTTGTAGTAAATCTTCAGAATTCAGTGAAAAGCATTTTGGCTGAAAGATTAAACATGTCCGTGATGGCTGAGAGACTGAGGGCTGCTGATAAATAGAAAGTCTTTCAACTGAGTCGTTGCCAGCAGTGCTTACTTTTAGGCACCTATGGCAGGCTCTCCTCCCAGACTTCTTGGGAGGTTGGAGATAGGAAGGAGTAATGTCATTGAGTCAGCTAAACTCCTTAAGGTTTGCGTCTTATTTTGGATGTCTTCATCTTACAGAAGATACTTCTTCTGCAAAACCAGGTTGTGGCTTCATAAACCTCCTGTGGGTAGGCAGGAGCAAAAGCAAGCCAGCAGGAGTTGTGCGCTGGCTTCAGGTGTGCTCTGTGCCAAAATGGAGATGCCCCAATTCCCAGGCAGGTTTGGCAGAGCTCCCGGGAGGGTGAGAGGTGCGGATTAAACTCTACATGACCCATTCCAGATTAATGAAGGGAGAAATCTCCACCCTGGAACTTCTTGCAACAGAACCTGGCGCTTTTGAGAAGCTGCTTTTGCACAAGCAGGAGTTGCAGGGATGATCAGGTGGAGTTCAGCAAGGAAGGGCACAAGCTGAGTGGGTACAGTGGTCCCTTCTGGATCTGCAGTAGCTGCATCCGTTTAGTCCCTTTTCTTGCCAAACTGTGACCACCTCATCTAGCACTACAGATCTGGGGTTAACAGCTGAACTGGTGAGAAGTGTTCAATAGTACATCAGCAAAGCTGGAGATTTTCACCAATATCCCTGTTATATAAACTGGCTTTGTAGGATGGGACTGAGGGCTCAGTCATGGCTTTAATTATCTTCCACAACTGTTTCAAACCCTGATCTCAGCACTGCTTTTTATACCTAATTTTGGCTTCTTAATGAATAATTTGCCTAACCAGGACTTCTAGGTTTTAACTACTGTTAGTGGAAACTGGAAATTATGTGAATGAGGACACTAATGTTTCATCCTGCTGAGTAAAATTCAGGAAATCCTTCAAGTTACAAATATCTCTGATTGTGACACATTCACAAAAGTAGCTTAATACTTAATGCGACTTAATGATGCAAACTGAAGCATTAAGGTATATCTTTAACTAGGAGATAGGCCTTTTTTCCCCCCTCAGTTGTGATTTGTACATTCTGGCAATTTATAGGGCTATCCAGAAAATTGCTGCTCAATTTTTAAAAATCTTTTCTTTTTCCCCCCGTGGAAAGCCAGTTAAAAGATTTTATGCCATTGTGACGTGAATGCAAGAACTCTGTGAGCTGTTGAAAGTATGGCCCCAGCATTTCCCTGGCAGTGAAGGCATCAGAGACCTTGGTCAAGTCTCTGTACCGAAGTGAGTCTGGAAGCAACCTGGACACGGAGCTTGCAAAGCCAAACTGAGCGCTGATCAATGAGCTGTTGGTTTAGTTAGAGCTGTTTGCTCTTAGATTGTCTCCCAGGCTGGGGAAAAGGTGATCCAGGTCTGCAGAATAAGTACTTTTCTTTTCAGCTTTGAATGAGCATAGTTTGTAATAGGAAAGAATATTTCACATTTTTATGAATGCCTCTAGAGAGTGCATCCCATAACTCAGAGCCCTGATGTGATTTTTGCTTGCTTGTGCATGACTACAGACTACTGAAGTAATTAAAAGCTGCAAATCAGTGTTCTCCAATGTCCACAGGTCTTCAAGGAGCACCCTGACTCTGGAGATGCTGTGTTTAGACAAAGAGGACACTAAAATGGGAGAAAATAGGCTTTTTGACTTGGACAGCTGTGGTCTGCAGCAGCAGCTGCCCACGAGCACAATGTACAATTTAATTCCTGTTGTCAGAGTTTGATGTCATTATTGCTGGTTTGATTAAAAATAAGGATGACTTTGTGACTTTTCTAGTTTTGCGAGCCCCCTCCTGACCCCAATTACAGTCTCTAAACCCCACTCTGTAGAAATCATCAAGAATGGCAACTTGACCAAAGAATAGTCATTATTGCCAGTTTGCCCTTTTGGAACTGTGGATAAAGACAAGTGCCCTTTTCTCACCAGTGAGTGACCAGAGGTGCTTCCAGTCACCCTTTGTTCCTGCACGATATCTATAGAAAACCACCAGAAATCTGATCAAATCACGTCTTCAGGTTCTCGTTGAGGCTGACCCCATGCATGTGGTCCTCAGCACAACTCTGTTGTTGAAGCAAGAGGCCACTCACCGTCCTCACAATTTGATGGCTGGTCTAGATGGCTTGGCTTCTGGGTCAAACTATTTTGTAAACAACCAAGAAGCTGCAGCCCAAGGGTGGCAAAGTCTCAAAAATTGGATTTTTGATGAATTTGGATGGTACAGTTGATCCAGACTGGCTGATTTTTCTTCACAGAGGCTACATTTTATGCTTAACAGTGTTTCAGTGCCAGAAAAATTCTTCATTAATTCTTTAGGCTGAATTTGTTCTTAAAGTGGAAGTTGCTTTTGGATTTGTTAATATATGCAGCTTTTTCACAATTTGAATTTTTAATCTATATTCATGAGTAGTCTCTGCGGTATTGTGCAGTGATGGTGTTTTATCTGTGCCTGCCACAAAGGCTTTTCCTAAAAGTCAGACTTTAGGCAACTTCCCTTGCAAATGTATTTTTGCACATTTTCATGCTCTCGGTACAGAAGCAACCAAAGCAGCCACCCTTCGGCTTTGCTTTATTTGGCATTTGATCCCATACCCCGGGTGGCACATGGTGACCCAGCTGGGGGACAATCAAACACACGCCCTTCCCCTGCTCCAAAATGTGCATTTGCTGTGCAGCAGCCCTGAAGGTTTCCCCAGGACCGTAGGGAATGGGATACATGGGATGTCTTTGGTCTCCTCTCACACCTGGATTCTGCATTAATTTATTTGCCAGGAGTTTAATGCAATATTTTTCATTCAGTAGACTCTGGGGAGGATGTGCATCCAACTCCGTGCAACACAGCCCCACTCAGTGCCTGTCCTCTCTGGATTCACACTTCCTGAGCTGTTCAGGGTGTGAAGGTGCTGGCAATTTGTCCATAAATCCATCAGCACACCCCCAGGTCTCCTTGACTCCTGCCCCATGCACTGCTCAGCCCATGCTGGAGCCCCTCGGCTCCCTGAGAAAAGAGTTTGTCATATCCTTCCTATGTAAATACTGACTGGGAATTTCATTGGAGTCATGCCATAAAACTCTACAGAGAATTCAGTTTGATTGCCTGAAGTACATTAGGACAATATACTTGAGAAAATTATAGTTAAACACAAAGTAATGTTGAAATACAATGCATAGGAGTAAATGTTGCTGCATCTTCTGTAATTGTATTTATCTCACTTGGTCTTGGGGGTGAAATTGCTACTTTCAGGGTTTTTAGGTCTGGATTAAAATGTGTGTGAACGCTGCTTGTCACAGGGCAAAGCATTTATGCTTTCAGGTGGTTCTGGCTGAACACCAGGTGATGCCCAAGAATTTGGAATACTCCTACATGGAGTTCGTAGCCCAGACTGTGGAAGAGAAGGTGAACTAGGGGGTGGTGTCAGAGCTATGAACTGACGTGAGCAGCAGCAGAATGTGCTGGGGTGCAGGAACGGGGGCTCAGCAGTCCCACATCGCTCCATGCGATGCAGGAACACTTCCCAGGGATTTGATGCATCCACTTCTCAGAAATGGTTTTATTAGATTCAATGACTTTTTAAGGCCTTTTCTTTATTGTTTCTACTGCTTTTGTTTTATCTGTAGATGTTTAGATTTCTGGAGATCTTTCTCCAAGTGGAAGCTTCTGTTTGGCTATGACAGGAGCTATTTAGTTTGGAAGCTGATTCCTGTGTTTGTCCAGAGGAGAGGGCAGCAGGAGGGACATGAGAGCTATGGGTTCAACCAGGATCTCATGGTGGGACCAGGTAACACTGGATATTTATTTATGAAGTGATGCAAACCTATGCCAGTGGCATTTCCAGGTCTTCTAATTTGCCTTGTTCCATGAACATGATGACTTTTTTTTAAAGATAATTAAGGGTTACCTTCCCTCAGAGATAGTAGCAAAGCTTCCCAGAGACTAGAAAGCAGTTTGTCCCAAGAAAATAGCTCAGTGAAGGGAAATCAGAGCATAATGCCACCAGTCTGTACCACAAAGAACCTAAGTACCCGATCTGGGAAGGTATTTGGGTTGTAAAGACTGGTGGAGCACGTCTTTGAGCACTGTGCTCTGCTTGCACAGCAAGGAAAAGCATGTGTTCCTGAGGAGAGCTGTGAAATTATCTTGGGAGATAAATCTGGGTCTTGGATGTAGGCTTGGAAGTGGGGTTGGGATCACCCACTCAGCTTTCCGGGCGCTCCCGGCGGCGTGTGTTCTATAACGAGCCTTTCTGTGTTGGCTCCCTGGTGCTACGCTGGAGTAGTAGGGTTTGCATTCCTGCTACGTGCACAGGCTGGGGAGGCTCATTCCTACGGCTGGCACGAGGCTGGGATGGTTCTTCCCCCGGGAGTGCTGTGCAGGCTGTTTCCCAAGAGTTTTGTGCATGCAGTCGTTGGGAGCAGGTCCTGCAGGACTGAGCCTGAGCTGGGATGTGGCACCGGTGCCCTCTCCCCACCACCAGTGTTGTCCCTGTCCCAATGTCTTCAGGCCCCATCCTCAAAAGGGTTGTGCAGCTTCTCTTCCTGGAGAGCACCTGGTGCGGTCTCAGACTGTAGGAGAATCGTGCTGGCCAAACATCTGCAGCACAGCTGTGTGCCAGGGAGGGCTGGGAGCCTGGCAAGCGAACAAATTGAAAGTATAAGGAGGGAAATATTTTCCTTTATTTTGACTGGACATAAACCAGAAAAGAGTGTAGGTTGCTACAGCTTTCCTGGTCATCTTCCCAGCAGCATCTTCTGAGGATTTTTTTGGTCATGCTGCTCTGGACATGGATTTGAATGGGTATAAGATGAAGTCAGCTGTGACAAAGAGAAGTTCTTTAGGATGTTCAAACGTCCAGGGTAGGAGTTATGAATAAATGTTTGCAAGATGATGTATGTATTTGTGTGAAATGACTGGTAGTGTTGAATAATTCTAGAGTTATGTGGGCTTTGGAATATATTTTTTTTAATAAATGGAGAGGTTTTATTGAGCGGACAGAAGTTCAAAGTGAAATATTTCAAATACTCTTTGATCAGCCAAGTCTATTCCTTTTTCCTCTAGAAAGCAAAGAAACAAAAGACCAGGCTTGGATTGCTGAACCAGCTGGAGAATTTTAATTTTGCTTTCTGTCTCCAGAGAAAAATGAACTGATTTTGTAGGGACAGGTATGTGGTAGAAATGCATGTGCGGCTGCTCTGTAGGGGAGGAGGGTACTGAAGGCACCTTTGGGTGCTGGGGAGTCTGCAAGGGTGTTGTTTCTGGAGGCAGCTGGTAGAGTGAGGTATGGAAAACTGCTGGGATAGTTAGGAAGGATGGATAAGCATCTCACAGTTTTGAAAGGCTGTGGCATATGCAGGCCTTTCAAAGATTCAGATCCTGTGGGAATTACTGGATAATGGCATTGTCGCTGCAGGGTTCCCCCACTCAGAAGTTTGTCCTTGGAGAGCAGATCTGGGAGGAGGAGGAGGAGAAAGCTGCAGAGCTCACTCCATCCATCCTCACAAGGACTGGAAGGAAGCCTGTTCCTTGCTGTGTGAGCAGCCTTGCAGATAGCCAGGATTTAGCACCAAGCATTCAGGAATGCCCAGCACTGCGGGAAATATTCTTTGCAGTGAGAAGAACAGACTATGAAGAATGTTGGAAGAGTCAGTGGACCCCAATTTCATTAAAGAAAAGACTTCATTTGCAGGCAGATTTCTACTTTTGGCTGACTATTAGAGATGTCTTTCAAAGGGTTTTTCTTAATGCAGGTAATATCCCTAGAGAAGTTTTACAGGAATGATGAGCTCTGTTGTGTGAGGAAAGACTCCTATTTATTTGTGTTCTTCCACTAAACCTACAAAAAAATCCATATTTGGCACCTCAAAAAGGTACATTTGCCCAGGCACTGGCTGGCTGGAGGCACCAGTGTCAAAGCACACCAGCATAACCCTCTGAAATGAAGGAACTCCTGTGTTTTCAGGGCTAACTAAAAGAAATGCCTTTACTCTGTATCCCAGAAAAAGGAAGGTATAAACCCTTGTCAAGATTTTGTGCCTCAGCAGAGCAGTTTGACTTGCTGAGGGGCTCTGTGCATGTCAGCATTTCACTACTGTATTTTGAAATTTCATTTCCCCCTCATTTTGGAGATTATCAGCCAAGATAAACATTTCCCAAGAAACCCCTCCACAAGCACCGCTGCAGTAACTCTTTTCTAGCGATGTATTTCTCTCAGGGATTTGCAGACAGTAAAGACAATTGACAGTTTGACTTCCAGAAACAAGTGGGGGGGAAATAAAGCCCAGTGAAAAGATAATGGATCTCTGGGTTTTTGCAAGCACGTGTGTGGGTGGTTGCAGATTTTGTTCCAGCATGTTGTAGACAGGTTGGAGGGTGGATTACAAGATGCTATTTTCAGAAAATAGGACAACCTGCCAAAACAGAGAGCGCTTTTTTTTGCCTGTTTTTCACCAAATCCTAGTAAAGGAATGGAGAAACACTAACCTCCATTGAGAATTTTTTGGAGACAGAACTTTATCTGTTATTTATTAATCCACACTCTGGTCAAAGCCTAGGAGAGGAAATCTGTGCTGGTTCATCAATAACATTTGAGCACGTGCTTGTGTTAATTGTGTGTTCCGCTGGCTTCAAGTCTAAGCCCTGAGTGCGTTGCTGAAGGGAGTGATTCAGGCAGGATCAGATCACTCACCCTCCTCCTTGGGCTCCTCTGTGTCTGCTGCTGGAGTGAGACATGGGACAGGACAGGGCTTTGGGGCGGTTGGCTCTGACCATTTCCATGCTCAAGGATCATCAGGGGAACTAAGCTGCACCAAAAGATGGTGAGCTATGATTAAAAGAAGGCTGTGGCTTGAATATTGTGCTGAGGAAGTTCAGGAAGAAAAGGCAACTTCACATTCACATGGAGAGAGCGCAGCTTCTGCTCCCCCACGCACACGTAACAGCTGTAGCTTTGTTCAACGTGTCTGGCTTCATGTATTGTTTTCAGAGCGAGGGTAATTAGTGTCTGAAAATGTAACTGCTCTTTGCTATTGTGGAACGATGTAAAAATCCCTTTTTTTCACTGTAAAACATTCCTGCCCTCTTTTGATCTTGTCAAGCTAGACAATACAGCTGTCTTGTCATCATATTTCCCACGGCAACGGAAAGTTTGCCAAATGGTGGAAGAAACCTCAGAAGTCCTTAATTACTGTGACTTCATCAGTGAAACTTGACTGCCGTTGGTGGACTTGCTTCAGATTGAAGAGAATTTGAGGGAATTCAGGCCTGGATGGCTTGGCCATAGCAGTTGGTGTTAACGAAGGGGACGGGTCTGGTAAGGATGGGCAGCAAAGATGACCTTGGTGCTGCTCTGCTGAGTGTGGAGTGCAAGGTCACATTCCAAAGTCAGGAGCTTTGTTTCTGAATTAATAGCAATACTCAAAGCAGTGCAAGGCAAAAAAAAAAACCTGGAGGAGCTCACAGGGGGAAAGGTTTCCCTAATTAAGTAAATTCATTACTGTTGTGTTCCTTATTTGCATTGTCCATCAGTCAGTGAAAATCACTCTTGTTAATGCAGCCCAACAAATGTTAACAGAGTGCAGAAGGTGTGGTTGCAAAGGTTCTGTCTTGGGGCTTCTGATTTTGTTTAGGAAATGGAGAGGCAAAGGTGGAATGCAGGGGTGGTGCTGGAAATTGGAAAAGCAGCAGAAGGAGGACACTGGCCAAGGATGACTTGAACAAAAAGGTGGGGTGTAAACAATGAGAGGTAAGAGAAGATGAAAGAAGAGCAAGTCAGGGGAAGTAAGAGACAGAACAGGGAGAATTATATCAAAAGTGGGAGGCAGAGGCAATTAATGTTTTGTGAGTCATCACCAAACGTTCCTGCCCCCAGAAAGGCTGACTCAGCAACATCAGTGAAAAAAAAAAAAAAAAATCAGTTTCTCTTGGAGATGCCATTCCAGATCAAAGAGGTTTCGATTAGTGAAACTGGATTTTCTGTCACTGATCCTCCCCTGCCTTAAAGAAACTTTTCAGATGTATCATGTAAAGTCAGCATCCACCCTAACCACCGCAGGGCTTGGCTCCCTTACTTCATTTCTCTGTCACATCTCCTCTTCCCAGGTCTGAATCATGGTCTATTTTGGGGCCCTTTGCACAACAGAGATCTCTTGTTTTGGCAGAGGTGAGGTGGCCACAAGAGGCACCAATTACTGCACATCCTCTTAGAGGCCAGGGAAATCTAAAAAGAAAAGCAAGTGAATAAAAATAACTTGAAGGAAGAAGGTTTCTGTGATCTCGTATCCCTGACAGGTGCCTGGCCACCGAAGCACTGCTGGGAAGGTGCAAGTGTGATGTTAATGTATGAACATTTTTTTTCTGGCTTATGATTCAGAACTAAGATGCAGTCAGGAAAACAGAGAATGGAAAAGGAAAGTGTTCTCAGTCACTTTACCGGGTTTTATAAAGGCTGGTGATTGATGATGAGACTGGGCTGTGTTGTCTGTAGACAGTCCGAGGGGCAAGCGTGGGCAACTTCCAGTCTGAATCTTGATAGAAACATTCCCTAAGTTATTTCCTCTGATACGCACAGGATTTTGAGCTGCTACCTGCAACACCATGTATTGTCCAGTCTGTGTTTCAGGACTCCTGGGGAGGGGAAAAAAAACCCCACTATAAAATGCGTGCAGAATTGCCATGATCTTCTTTTTCTTTCCTCAAAGCACTTGGGTTGTATTTAATGTAGCTCAGTCCAATTTCACAGAGCTTGTGCAAGTGATGTGAGGGTAGGTGGTAACAAAACCACAGAGCTCCCCGCTTTGCAGAAAAGCCTGGCCTCTGCTGGGCTCAGCTGGAGAAACAGATCCCACATCCTGCAGCAGGGCCCTGAAAGAGCAGCACGGTACCTGAGTGTGGCCCTTCAAGCACAGCAAATGTCATGAGTTATTGAAGAACCAGAAAAGGCTACTCAGGCATTTGGAGGTTGGGATCAACAACAGCAACCAGCCAAAGAAAACCCCACAGAGCCTTCCACAGTTTTCAAGGGGCTTTGACACACAGTTTCATTCTGTGTCAACACAGCACACAAGCAGCTGTGCATGAGGAAAACAGAGAAAGCTTCCTTTTCAGACCATGCAAATCATGCATTTCAAATCTTTCCATTGTCATGGTGATGGTTAAAACAATACCACTTTCTCTCCAGACTGCAAAATTGGCATGACAGGCACTAGGAAATCTTACTTTTCCTTTTATTCCTCAATTTTAGAAGAGAACAATAAGCCCTGATGAAAAGTATGTGTGCAGTGATGCCAGAAAGCAGTGAAGTCAGGAAACTGATCACGAGCATTAGAGTCTCTCTCATGTTCAGATTTCATCAGGCTTTGCTGGCTTTATGCAGGAAAGGCGATTCAGCCACTGCTCATCTCTGCAGTCTGGGCAGACTTGGTTTTTGTTTTCATCCCACCACTACTACAATGACAGGGAATAAAATCTCTGAGGCAAATAACTGACGTTATTCATCAGCCACTGATGAAAAGGTCCTGCCTACATGTTTGGGTACATTTAAGTCTGGAGGAGCAAAAGCAAAAAGTCATCCAATCCTCCAATGTCCATTATTCCATCTTCTGTGATTTCTGCTGTGAGTACTTTGTTTTCCTCTGGGGAACTAACTTTTTATTTAGCCAAATATAGTTATGGCTGCTGCTGCTGCCATTGGCTTGCTGTTGCACGCATTAATTGCCCTTGAGCAGAGGAATGTCTCCCAGAAGGCTTGATCCTTTCTCAGCACCAGATCATCAGTTCTTTAATTGCTGCTGGCTTCATCCCCTCCCCTCACCCTGCGTGGAGCAGAACAGCGTGATCCCTCACTGGGCTCCACGTCCCCACTGATGTGAATCTAGGCAATGCAACAGGACCTGCCAAAATGACCCCTCCATGTATCCTCTTTCTTTTTCTGTATCAGAAATTAAAATTATTACAGCCAAAAAAAAGGCTCCCGCAGGAGCTTCCAGACAGAGCTACAAATCTATTAGTTCAGCCACTGATAAACAGTGCATGAGTATAAAGTTAGGGCTTAGGTTGCTTAAACCAGGACATGCAGACTTTTTCTTTAATCTAAGTTGTGTATTTCTGCTGCAGCTTGATTTTAAAAGCCTTTAATGTAAAAGCACTATGTGGCTAACAGCCCTATGGGCTAACAGCCACAGGTAGCTCTGCACTAGACAATTTTATACAAGGAATTTGTGAATGTCCAAACACGGGTATCCCGTGGGCTTTGTACCAAGGATGAGACCTGTTTTCTGCTGCCTGGATTGTGAAAATTTGAGAATCAAATTGTTTCTCATGTTATCCTTTTCCAGTTGTTGCCATGGCAAAACCCCAGAGAGGACAGGGAGGGTTGTACCAAACCACTGGAACATAAACTTTTCCCTGGGATTGATTAAAAGATGTGTCCATAGGCTTAGTCTCACCTCGGCACTCACAGGGAATTAACCTCACATGTACCAGCAGCTCTGAGGAGCAGAGCCCACGGCTGCCAGTTATTCACGGGGATCAGTGCGCATCAGGAATGAGACAGAGGCCGAGAAAATGTATTCATCTTTATTCAGATAAGTTTCCATTTTCTGCACTTCACCTGCTGCTCTTTGGGATGTTTTCCAGGTTGCATCAAGTGAATTTCGAGGCTCCCACTTGTGAAGGCAAGCGCCGGGAAACGCTCGCCTTGATAGGGGACTTCTCCTCTTCAGCAGAGTTCTTCGTCACCATCGCGGTCTTCGCCTTCCTCTACTCACTGGCTGCCACCGTGGTTTATATCTTCTTCCAGAACAAGTACCGTGAGAACAACAGAGGGCCTCTAATTGTAAGTGTTTACAGCGTTCATGGTGTTTTCAGGCAGAGGTCTTCACCTCTTGGTTATTTTGTTGTTGAGGTTTTGGCCTGGTCTGGGAGATCCAAGTGTCCCACTGCGCAAAGCATCTCTGCATTCACCTGCCTTTTTTATCTTAAGGATTATTTAAAATTTTGACACCAAGGGTAATGGAGGCTGTGTGCAGGAGTTCAGTCCCAATCCTGCATGTACTTGTGAAATCCTGTGCTTCTCCCCCCCTGCCCACAGTGATGACGATCACACAAATAATGAACATGAAGAGTGATAGCATGGATTGGGGTCTGAGCCCTATGTCTGTGACAGCAGAGCTTCATTGGTGGGGAAAAAAGGGAAGTGGAGATCTTAGGCATCATCCTAGCAGACAGATGAAACCATGCCCCTGATCAAAGCCTAGCCAGGGAGATTGCTTATTGCTAATTACTGCAGGGTTCAGCCAAATTATTTTGCTTTGGAGAATTATGTGGCTGTTTTTCTAGTGTGACACTGAGCTCCCAGCAGGTTTGTGTCTCCACACTGGTTTATGAACCTTCCAGTTATCATCGTCTGCAGCCATCAAGCTGTGGCTGTTCCTGCCTTTATTTTTCTTTTTAGTGATTCCTGAAGGCTTGTGATAAAAAGCAAGTGCTGCTGTGCATATATTTTCTCCTCAATTGAGACTGTAAAGTCAGTGAGGGCTGTTTTGGTCCAGGTGTCTGTTGCCTGTCAGTGCATTATGGCCCGTGGTGCACCCTGTGGTCTTGCTGAGCTGCCAAGGGCTGTGCTGACCCTCATCCGCGCTGAGTTTGGGTCAGGTCTCTGCATCTCTGGTTCTAGGGTTGCAGCACAGTCTCTCTTCCATGGACAGCCCTCTCCCTCATGACTGCAAGGAGAAGGTTACTAAGAGAGAGGAAATAGTTCTCTGAAGTCTTGGTGTGAAGATGGGGAGAGTTTATCGTGGACCACTGTAAGGAAAAAGTTAATGCTGGATTTCAGAAAAATCTGAAGTTTATGACTGGCATAAACCAGACATTTTGCTGAGACTTAGGTGGCTAAAAGCCAGCAGTAGAGAATATCAGAAATCAATAGCAGGAAGAAAAATAAATCACCAGTGCAGAAAAGCTGAATAACAGCCAGCAAAAGATTAAACTGTAGGAAGGTAAACTTAGCATCATGGGGGTTTGAGGGAAAGATTTTCCTGCTGCAAGGAGATGTGAGCTGTTTTCTTTAAGTTTGCATAATTCAAAAGTGATTAATTGTTACCAAAAAAAATTATTCTTGCATATCAAAGGAAGTTAATCCTCTTCATTTGGAGGTTCTTGGAACCTTTCCTGTCCTAGAAAATAGTGAGGAAAGGTAGGGAAATCTTCACAGAGGAGAAAAAGAACAGGCAAGATAAAGGGATCCCTACAGAAAAAGTAAATAAATACAGTGTCTTGCTTCTTCTTGATGCAGTTGGTATCAAGTAATATTTCATTTCAAACTGTCTCATCAAAGAATTAGTTGCAGAATTCTGCCATCTTAGTTTTCTTGCGGGAAATAATTCTTGCTTTTGACCAACCACATTATCCTCTGTAGAAATAGAAAAAGGAAAAAGGAACAATAGTACTAATATGTCACATTATGATGTGGCCACTTGCCTTTGTCCAGGACTTCCCTGAAACAGCTGCTGCAGTCATGTCTGTTGCAGGATGCACGGCACAATCCGCTACGGCGTTAACGTCATGTTGACTTAATTTGTTCTGTGTGATGGATTGTAATTGAATCTACAGGTTAAATTTAACCAGTGTTTGTTACCAAAGCCTCTGTTTGCAATTTCCCAGTATTTAAACCAAGGCTATATGACCTTATTTGTTCAGAATATAAAGATGCTTTTGAGTTTGTCCTACAGCAAAAGCAGCTCCTGCCGGTGAGTGGTGCTGGGAAGTGGCTGAGGGTTATGATCAGCTTATGCCTGAGAGGAGGAGAGTCCCATCTCGCCAGCCAACATGCTCCAGCATCTCCTGTGCACTGCAAGCTCTGTTGTATTTGGTATTTTTAGAAAAAAATAACCTTTTTTGCCTGGAACACATCCTCACTGGTGTCCCTGGAGACTGTCCTGTGCAATGATTGCAGCACCACAGCTTGACTGGGCACAGGGTGTGATTCCCCCTGTGCCGTGGAGTTGTGGGGAAAATGCAGAGCCCCAGGCAGAGAAAAAGCTGGCAGCTGTAGTCAGGAGGAATTCAGGGGTCAAGGAAAAAGAAAACTTGGAGTGAAAACTAGCTTCTCAGGGCTGCAGTGCTCACCTAAGGGATGTCACGCGCTCTGTGAAGGAGGCAGGCGATGCATCCTCCAGCTCCAGGCAGATGCTGCTCTGAACTGACGTGTATCAGATCAGATGTGTGAGTATGTCTCATCCCTGAGATTGCTCCTTCCAAAGAGAAGTGCTGCAGAAATCTGTGGTGCAGCAGCAGCCCCCAGCACGTGTTTGGTGCAGGAGGCAGGGCAGCCCTCGCTCTGTTTCACCGTCAGGCAGGATCATCAGGCACCGTTTCCAGACCACCAGTTTTTTCCCTTCTTACTGAAGAGTTTGAGGATTATAGTTTCATCCATCCTTGCTGCTGTTGCAGTGCCTGATCACAATTTCATAGTTTAAAGCCTTTCCTGTTTTAAGTCTTGTACTTCCTCTTGGCTTCATATTTTCTCAGTCTGGGGTGACATCTGCCTTTAAGCAGCACCCTCTCAGAGCTGCCTTTTCTCCTGACAGATTTTCAGGATGAAGAATGACTATGACAGGAGAAGTGGAGAGAGGAAAAGACCCCTTTCACTTGAAATTTTTTAATACTTTTTCAAAAAGCCCCTGCACAGGCAGTCAGAACACCATCAGTGCATTACCAAATTGCAGCAGCCCGACTGGGTGCAGAAGACACGATTATAAGGAATTTAATGACCATTAAGTCACAAGAAACTTGCAGGGAAAATTTCAGTCACAAATGTTTCAAGTTTACCCTGTTTATACAGATACAGGGAAATGAGCTGCATGCGCTGAGATCTCAGCGAAGCATCACTTTAACTGTGGAAAAATATTTTAGCGTTCAGTGTGAAGTGAGGCATGATGGCAAGGAAATATTTCCAGTGGGAGAAGCAGTTAACTCCTTCCCTGGCTGTTTGAATGGCAGTGGTGTGTTTATTCCCTGTGCATTGATCCATTTCTGTTGCTAACGTTGCCTGTAAGATTTTGGGGATAAAAGTCTTATTTTTGGTCGCACAAAAGGGTTGTGTTACTCATCCATTCCTACAGGGCTGGCTGCAGTGAGTCCTTATGCACCCTCTACTTCCTTCACTGGCTCCCTGAGGGGGTTCCTATGGATAGATGAACCTAAGAGAGGGCCTTGGATTCCCAGTTTCTGAAGGAACAAGGGGCGGGTTAGCAGGGATTCAGTGCCTCATAGATATGTGCCATGTGTTTCCGAGCTCTGCACACCACAGCTGTGATTTTCATTCCATTGCAAACTCCCTCGTGGTGCACGTGTGCAGCGAGGAGCTGGGGGCTCACCTTGGTGCATACAACGAGGGCAAGGCAGCTTCTCAAGTGTCTGATTAGTGCCCAAGAGCCAGGAACTTTTTAAAGGAATTAATTGGAGGTGGTGACTTAGCTTTTAAAGGATGCAATGTACAAAATCCCACCAGTTTTCAGTGTATCCCCATCTCTCAGAACAAACCAGCCTAAGCTGTTTTCCACTCGTTTAGCACCACATACGTGGGGAGGCATTACTGGTTTGTGATGAGAGCAGAGATGAGCTGCACCCTGGGACTGCCAGCCCAGGCACCTGTGTTGGTGGTCTGCTACAGGGCTATACATGAGTATATCAGCTGTGCTGAAGTTCTAGGGGATCAGGGATAGGAAGCTCCCACATGTCTCTCAGAAAATAAAGAATAGTCGCAGTCAATGTGTATCAGTCCCCATCACTCAGACTTCTTTCTTTTCCTATGGTCTCTTTGCCCCATATGATCTCCATTTAAAATCCACATGCTGATGGCCCTATGTGCCTTTAGGTTTGTCTTTGGGAAGTTACAGCTTGGCCATGAGAAACCACATGCATTCGTGTATAAATGTAAATCACTTTATTAATATTCCAATCAATTAATATAAAAGCATAAAATTATTCAGCCAAGAAAGGTGACTGACATAGCCCTGAAAAGAGATAGTTCATTGTTATAGTGATTACTTGATAATCTTATTCTTATGGTGCATAAAGATGCTTACATCTTAAGAAGATGAGATCTTTCCTGTGCATCTGGAGTCCTATGAATAATGACATTATGCACAAAGGCATTTGGTTCCTTACATATGTTGCAGATCAAGTGAGTTCAGTCCACCCTGGTCTGCTCTTTGGACACCTCTCTGATTAAACATGTTGTACTTCCTCGCCTGTGTCCAGCTGTCTAGAAAAGAGATAGGAAAAGAATAAAGAGCCGTCTATAAAAACAAAGACTGAATCCTTTGCAGTTGAGAAAATGAAATTAGGAAGAACCTGAGTATTTCTTTGCATTTCAAAGAGCTGTTTCAGGCTGCTGTTGTCATCTCCTTTTGAAGCACAAGCCAGGGTGACCTTGCCGTACATGCTGGTGCCTCCCAAAGGGCTCTGCACTTCCCTGCCAGAAGCAAGCTTGCAAGGCCTTACACTATTGCAAGAAGCATGTAATTCTTTCAAAGCTTCATTCGGCAGAAAATCTGGGGTGGGACCTCATTCAAACCAAAAAAGAGCTAAAATGCCACTGTAGGAAGGCGTTTGCTGCCTGCAGCAATCTGCTGTTGGCCGCTTTCCCGGCTGGGACCGGGGCTGTGGCTCTTGCTGGGGTAGTTCTTGAATTTTTAGGTTGGTTGTGACTGTGAAAGCAAATTTTCTGAGTGGTTTGTCCCTGCTGGGTAAAGAAATCTCCCTCTGCTCCTGCGTGGCTGGCCATGAAACCTGTTGGCAGTGCTAGACAGGCTCTGGCTGGGAGGGTTTATGGACTTCAGCATTTGAGGAGTTGCTCCCTTGGATGCTGTAAATGTGTGAGAGGGTTTTCCCAAATGGAAAGGTTTTGTGGCATGAGCCCTGCGTGGAAGCCAGTTAAAGGCAGCAGCTGGAGCTCTGTGAGGGAGGAGGGATGCCAGGAGCCCTCTGACCAGGCCAGAGCTGAGGGTTTGCCTGTTTCCAGCCGGGACACTCCAAGACCATCCTGCCAGACTGGGCTGGGAGGGCAGGCA
Organism: Dasyornis broadbenti; assembly: GCA_013397935.1. Lineage (NCBI taxonomy): Eukaryota > Metazoa > Chordata > Aves > Passeriformes > Dasyornithidae > Dasyornis > Dasyornis broadbenti. The sequence goes on from VZRN01000404.1 coordinate 945,963, forward strand.
GGGCACAGAGTGCACACAGGGACGTGAGAGTCACAGCCTGCAGGGGCTGCTGAAGCCACCGACCAGCTCGGAGCAGACAGAACACGTCCCCCGAGTGAACAAGCAGCTTCTGCAGAGGCTCTTGGCTGGGTGAGGTTGTGCCAGACACTAGGGAATCCAAAACTGTGCTCAGGAGGCTCAAGTGACTGTAAGTGACTGCCCCTTTCAAAGAGGAACATTTTGCACAAGCTGGTAGCTGGATAGCAAGGAGAAATCTTTCAATTACCATGAAAAGAAAAGGAGTTCACAGTTCTATTCTAAAACATATAATATATAAAATTGTTCCAAGTAGGCATTTTTGGCAAGCTCAGTAATAACAAGTTTCAACTTGAAAAAGGCAGCAAGATTTTTTTTTTTCTTTTTTCTTTTTTTTTTTTTTTTTGCACATACTTCAGGATCTTAAAAAGTCCCTCCTTAGCTATTCAGAGTATTTTAAATTTCAGGTTTTGCCTTTCTTTGCGTGATCCTATTTTGCTTCCTTCCCAAAGGCACCTGTAGGCAGAGCAAAGTATCTCAGCTGAGATCTGAGACAGAAACTTAGCAATTAGGAGTGTAGTGTAATCGTACAACAATACACACTGAAGAGATCTGTAGACACCACTTTAAGAGAGCAACTACAAAAAATTACTTTGTTCCAAAAGAAAAAAAGACTCACCCATGCTATAGGGATATTAAACATTGAAATGCAAGATTTGTTTTTGTATGCAGGCACTCTGGCCTTAATTACCAAGGACAAATTCCCCAGATAGACATTAAGCCACAGAACAGCTTAGCTTGAAATTCACTTTTATTTTCAGCATGTCATTATCTTGTAACTCTGTTCCACACAGAGCTGTGAAAATGTTCAGCCAGAAATGCAAACCTACTTGAAAACAAGAGAGGTTCAAGTTCCAGCCAAAGCTGAAGGTTCGCAAAGATTCAAAATAAATAAGAAGATGCAAGTTTGCTCTAGTCATAGAATCATACATTTTGCTCCTTGCATTGTTCAGAGGAGGCAGAACAAATCCTTCAAGGGCCTGAGTCTGGCTGTGTAGCCTTGATGAGAACACTTGCTGAAAAAATCCCAGTGTTCCATTAGCTTTTTGTCCTGATTCCTTGGCCAGCTGGTGGCCAGCTGGTGGCCTTTTGCTATGGTTTCCCCTTCGAGTCCCACTGTGCCACCTGCACGTCTGGCTCAGTGTGTTGCTTGCACCCAGCCAGACGTTTCTGGGAGTTCCTCTGTACAAGAGCTGATCCTGGCACCCCAGGAGCAAGAACTCTTTCCTCAAGGCTCTGACCTGGTCTGAAATAGGGGGATTTGCAGCAGAGAGGGCAGGGTTAGGCTTTGTGAACACCTTGGCACAGGGGAGGAGAGGAAGTCAGGAGAAGGCTGGAGCTTGGAGTGTGGTGGAGAAGACAAGACCTAAGAAAAAACATGAAATACTTAGTGCCTTTAGGACCAGCTCCTCAGCTGTGGGATGGGATGTTTCTGGAAGGACTTACAGGCCAGGACATGGGCTACCAGCATACAGAGTGAGGGGCTCATGCAGATGCAGTCATTTGTGCCGTGAGTTGTGCAAAAACCTCACCAACACAGGGTCCTGCTCTGTGAGCTCAGCAGCAGCTCTGTACCCCTGCTGCTGTCACCTGCTTCAAGAACTTTGCTTGCTTTTAAAATTTCTCTCTTTCTAGGAAGTTTAATCTCCTGTGTTGCATTAGTTTTAGTCAGTTTGCCTCTGTTTGCGTCAAATTTCTACCTGCTGTTGTGCATTTATTTTATTGGCATTGCCAGTGCACTGATAACAGAGCTGGATTTAGTTTGCAAAGGCTTCGAGTGTGGTGACATTGGGAGAAGGTTGCTTGCAATCTAAAAAATACATTCCCCAAAACTCTGCTGTGTCCCCATCTCTTGTGTCAGTCAGAACCTGTATGGGGGCTTGGCATCTGGGTCAACAGCATGTCAAACCTCACAGCAAATAAAGAGCATCTCCCATCATCATCCACAGCTCGGTGGATATCTGGTGTTTCTACCAGCTGGAATTTTTAGGAACTGTTTGCAATTGAACTGTTGCCTCTAGGAATCTGTTTCTCATTCACTGCTAACACATATGAGATACAATAATTTCTTTTGCTGGAAATCTCCCTGAGAGGAAGGATTACTTTGGGCTGTATGCATCTGCCCACACAGAGTCTCTTCGGGTGTTAAGAGAGTTGTCAGCTCCTGGGCTTCACGCTCTTCGAGAGAGCCCATTTGGGCAGCATGAAGGAGGTCAGAGGAACTCAGAGCTCGGTGGCAGACACAGGCCTGCAGAAAACAAATTGTTAAAAGAGAAGGATGTATCCTTTGGGAAAGCATCCAAGCACAGTTAATTTAATCCCATCTGCGTGAGTGGAGACATCCTTTGTTCATGGCTCGCTTGTGCGGCGGCTTTAGCGACTGGTGCCTCTTCCGTCGTGACGGAGGCTCGCACCCTCCGCCCCTGTGTGCCACGGAGAGCTCCTTCCCAAATGCCAGGTGTGCCTGTAGAAGAGAAGGATGTTTCCTAGGGATTGCTTATTTCTTTGGACAGCAACACAAAACACTGGGTTCTTAATGATGTTTTCCCTTCCTTCCATGCACACCTTTATTTTGCAAGGGGGAAGGGGAAGCAGTCCCATGGGAGGTGGGATATCAAGACGCAGCGATGCAGTTAGTGGTATGTTAGACTTTGGCACCTCTGCCATCTGTTGTGGGCTGACAGATGGGATGAAATATGACAGCAGAAAGGCTCTTCTGTTTTAGCAAGACACAAGAAAGCTTGAAAAATCACACCTCCTCCCTCCTTTCCCCCCAAACCCACACAACAACAGTGTCACTTGGCCACTTGTTCTGGCTAAGACAAGGAGAAGTTTATGCCTGTGCATGCTCCCGAGAGTCTTCCGAGGGGAAAGTGAGCAGAGTGGATCAGAGCAGAGCTGCTCAGAGGCACTGGAACCTGGAGGGACCACCACACCTTCTCCCATCTTTTCACATGGGTGGGAATTAGGAACCAGTGCATTACCGGGCCAGGGAGGAGTCTCTGCTTGGCAAGTCTTGCTGTTTATTTGCTCACTCATGGTAATTAGTGGCTGCATGGCTCATGCAGCAGGGACATTTGGCCTTACCTGTGGCTGGTGAGAAAACTCCTCATCTGGTACCTGAGGATTAGCCAATTTCAGGTTCTCCCTGAGACAGAAACACTTCCTATTGGAAACCCACCCTGACTGTGTGTAGGAGTACCCAGGGTAAGACCTAGCCCTGGAGGGGCCAGGAGGGCCCAGCTTCTTTACAGGCATATGTATTTTGTAATTCATCCCAATTCATCAGCCTGGTGCTGTGAACAGCCACATTTTCAAGGCAGCTCAGCATGCTAGGTACCAGCCGTGTGTTTGTGGGAATCTTGCCTCAAAGCCCGAGGTGCAAATGTCAGCCAAGGGGCTCTGTCCCATTAGGCATGTCAAGCACTTCTGAAAATTAGCTCTGTGGGTGATCACAGTAACACAGCCTTCCACTAAATAACAGGCTCCTGGTATTTCTCCCCTCTGACACAAGCTTTCGGTTTTCTGGTGATTTTTAATATTCTTTCCTTTCCAACGGACACACCAGTATAATGCTTCTAACTAATTTGTCTTTTAGGATTTCATTGTGACAGTGGTCTTCTCATTCTTGTGGCTAGTGAGCTCATCTGCTTGGGCTAAAGGACTGTCAGATGTAAAGGTTGCGACCGACCCCGATGAGGTGCTGCTGCTGATGTCTGCCTGCAAACAGCAGTCCAACAAATGCTTGCCTGTTCGCAGCCCTGTTATGTCAAGCCTCAACACTTCGGTTGTAAGTGACTTTGATTGCTGCTGTTCACCCTTACCTTGCAATGTATTTTCATCTTTTACCCATGTATTGACCTAAATTGACTGGTGTAAACCAGTTGGCTGACATGATTTAATTGGAAGTGCAGTCTTGCTGCGGGGAAAGGCAGGCTATGACTCACAGCAGCTCTGCCATGGAGCAGCAGCAGGATGAGTGTGCAGGGTTGGGATGAGGAGAAGGCAAAGTGTCTGTCCAAGTGCTTTGGTTGGCCCCTCTGCTTTTAACTTGCTCATTGCAACACTTTTGGGAAGGGGTCTGTGTGCTCCTTTAGGAAGGAAAGGTTTGTGCCTCACAGATTCCTTTAAAAATCCTCAAAACAACAACATAAAATTGGACTTCAGAATGTTAAAA
>VZRN01000404.1:968261-1006361 GCA_013397935.1 Dasyornis broadbenti
TTTTTGTAAGCACCAAGAGCTTGGAAAAGGCAGGACTGTCCCCTCGAGCTGGAAGCCACTTGATCTGTCTGTGTGCTCTGCTGCAACCTGGGAGCATTTTGCTGTTGACAATTATTTCATAACAAGATTTCTGGCTAGATGTGTGCATCCTAATGAGTACTAGGAGCTAACAGGGGCCAAGAGGTGCTTTAAGATCAATTGAAGCACACAGTCAGTTTGTTAAAGTCATGGAGGAGAGCCTGAACTTCAGTTAATAAGCGAAGAAATTGAAATAGTTGTGTACTAACTGCTGCTTCATCTCAAATCTCTGGAACAACTCGAAAGGCTCTCAAGGAGAGAGGCTGTCCCTGCCTGTCTGACCCGTGCTGGGGCAGAGGCAGAGATGGGCTGATGCTGCCCCGGGGGACAACGGGAGGCTTTGGAGCCCAGGCAGCTGGTTTGGCACTTAGTTTGCTCTGAAGGAATGTATTTAACTTGTTGCTGAGAGACTCCTGCTGCTGTACCCCCATGGAGTCCCACAAGCTGCTGTGCTGCCTCCCTCCACACCTGCCCTGGAGCCTGGTACCCAGAGAAACACTGTAGAAAAAGGGGTGGGGTATTAGCCTATGTGGACCTGTGTATGTATATAAAATATATTCATTTAAAAATATGCATAATATGTTTTGACTGTCCTATACACAGGCTGTAATACAGTATATATGCAATATGTACAATATGTAACTACTAATATATACATGCTACATATAAAATCTCTTTATGTGCATATGCACATATAAAATCTCTTCCAGTTTTCATTATTCTGACTTATCTCACCTAAAAACTCTGTTTTTCTTCTAAATTACTTTCTAGGCCACTTATGACTACAGTGAGCAGTACAGATCCCTGGACACTTTCCTTTTCTGTTGCAAAACTGGGGCTTATTCCTAGCCTTGTGGGTTTTGGTTTTTTTTATCCCTCTATTTATTAATGCATTAAAGGATATTTCTTCTCATCCTGTGACATCCTAGCGGCTTTAAGTGCCTTGGAGAGGGGCTTTGTTAAAAGCCCTTTGGCATTAAAATGCTGCTAAATGGAGTAGGCAATCATTCTGCTGGTCACTGCTCCCCTTTCCTGCTGGTGTGACAGTGCTTTCCTCTGCCAGGAGCCATCCTGGTCCCTCCCTGCTGCTGCTGTTCCTGACAAAGCTTTTCCCCAGCCTGCAGGTGCTGGTGTCCTAACCTTTACTAGGCTCTCTCTTAAACCCAGTCTCATGTTTGTCATTTCTCTTGTCTCTGGTATTGATGCTAATGAGAGCAGTGTTGTCACCCACCCCAGGCAGCTATGACTGTCATCCGTGGTGGAAGATCCTTGAAAAATACTTTTTTCATCCCTTTTGAAAAATATCTGTAAGCTGCGTACTAGTTTACTGGCAGTGAGAGTATAAAGAGTACAAAGCCAGTCTTTTTCATAACTTAATATTTTTATTTTCTCCTTTCCTGCTAGTTAGAACCCAAAGGGTGCCAAATATTTCCTGAGGGTTTGGGACTTTCCTGGCACACACTACTTTTTTTTCTAAATATCCTTTTTTTTTTTTTTTTTTTTTCTCGTCAGAAGCTCCTCCACTGTAATATAGCCCATTAGTTTGGAGGGAGGGGGCCATGATGATAGCAGAGCCTTGCTGCTTTGCCATTTTGCCTGTGACACACTGCTGCGTTGTAACTGTGTCTTGCTGAAGGTAATTACCATGGAAAAGTCATCAGCTCCTTCTCCAGAGACCCCCCCCCACAGGTGCATGCGGTGAGAGCCAAGTGCTCACGTAGTGTGAGCTCTGAGACACTGCTCCAGAATCAGGTATTTCAATTATTCATTAGTTAATGGTTCCCTGGGGATCTAAGGAGGGCTGGGAGTGTAAGGAGCCTGTCTGGAAATACAAGTCCAAAGATACAAAGGATTTATCTTTACAAGAATGGGTGTCCTGGAGATGCCCCGTGTGAACCTGATTTCAAGGAGGGGCACAGCCCCATTTGTGATCCTTGGTCGTGGGGAGCATTCACAGTGACCTGGTCATGGGACCAGGGCAGTGACTGTCTCCTTGTACTCAGCACTGGTGAGGCTGCACCTCAATGCTGGGTTCAGTTTTGGGCCCCCCACCAGAAGAAGGACATTGAGGGGCTGGAGCATATCCAGAGAAGGGAATGGAGCTGGGGAAGGGTCTGGAGTACAAGTCTGATGAGGGACAATTGAGGGAACTGGGGGGGCTCAGCCTGGAGAAAAGGAGGCTCAGGGAGGACCTTCTCACTCTCTACATCTTCCTGAAAGGAGGTTGTAGCCAGGTGGAGGTCAATCTCTTCTCCCAGGTAACAAGTGACAGGACAAGAGGAAACAGCCTCAGGTTGCTCCAGAGGAGGTTTAGACTGGATATTAGGAAATGTTTCCTCACTGGAAGTATGGTCAGGCATTGGAATTGGCTGCCCAGGGCAGTGGTGGGGGTTTCTACCCCTGAAAGTATTCAAAAAATGTGTGAATGTGGCACTTAGAGACATGGTTTTATGGTGAATGTGGCAGTGTTGGGTTAGAGATTGGATTCAATGAGGGTAGAGGTCTAGTCCAACATCAGCTATTCTATGACTGCCCACCCAGACTTTGTCCCAGAGTCTGTTGAGTGACTGAAGAGCCACAGGGTAGGGATGCTGTTGTTTTAAGTATCCAAAACAAAATTGTGGGGAATGTTTAACAAGCTTTTTTTTTTTTCTTCCCCCAACAAGTTTTCTCTCCTTTATTGCAGGGCTCTTAATTTGCTGAATTAATGTGAGATGTGCTAATGTACCAGAAAAGACAGCAGGCAAAGATCTGTCTGCCAATCCCAGACACGACAGATTTCCACTGTGCTGCTGAGCATGGTGTGTGCTGATGCCACTAAAAGCTGCCATACAGATAACAGCAGAATCTGTGCAGCCTCACAGGAAGGTGTTTGTAGCTTCTCACTGCTCCTCTCCCTCCAGAGGAAGACTGTGAGCAATTATTTTTGAGAAATGAGTGCAGGCTGGTGGGACTCTGCTCTCAAGTGCACAGGACAGAGATGCCCACACTTTGAATGGTGACACTCAAACCTCCTCTCCAGAGGGTTTCTTTTAAAGCTGTGGAGGATGAATCCCATCCTGGAGCCTGCTGCAGGCCAAGATCCTCCTGCACTGGCTGTCCAAGTGCGTCCTCCCTGCTGCAAGGGCTCTGCTCCTGCAGCAAGCCGCTTTGATTTCCTGGTGCTGGAGCCTGAGGAAAGAAGCTCGCAGCTCCAACATCTGCAATTCAATCCCAGAGAGAGATCTAGATTTGAAGACAAGTCAGAAGCCCTGTGCTGCTGTTACTGTGTTTGAAAGAGGCCAGGTTAAAGTATCCAAAGGGGAGATGCTGCCTTGTTCCTGGTGTGTGTGAGCAGGCAGCTCATAGGCTCAGGCTTTCCACATACACCCTGTATCATTTTACAAAATGTACTTAAAGGGCATGTAGGGATAGGACAAGAGGGAATGGCTTTAAACTGAAAGAGTAGGTTTAGATTGGATATTAGGAAGAAATTCTTTCCTGTGAGGGTGGTGAGGCACTGGCACAGGTTTCCCAGAGAAGATGTGGCTGCCCCACCCCTGGAAGTGTTCAAGACCAGGTTGGATGGGGCTTGGAGCAAGTCTGGTCTAGTGGAAAGCCTCTAGGGAGGCTGGAACTAGATGACCTTTAATATCCTTTCCAACCCCAACCATTCTATGGTCTAGAGGCCTGTTGTTGGGTTCTTAGTGTTCCAGAGGCAGCGTTCCTGTGGTCTCAGTGCACTGTGACGTGTTGGTGCTTTCACAGCATAAAATAACAATCACAGTTTGCATATGGAGAAACATCTTTACAACTTTCTGCCTGGTTGAACCTGTCCACAGCAGGTTCTCAAATGATGCATATTGAAATGGAGCCACCTCGAGATGCCTGTGTCTCAGGGGACCTCCAAGGAGAGAGGACAAGATTGCTCTGCTGCTCTTTTGAAAGATAAATGACCTGACTGCGAGTGGCAGTCTGCTCACATGAGGAGCGTTTACTCATTTGGCATGAAGCAGAATATCTAAACCATTAAGGTGTGTGGGCTCTGCAGTGCATAAATAAGTTACAAATTAGGGATTCTGAGTGGCTGCTTGCACCTTGCATGCAGTGCTCCAAGTGATTACTGTTCTCTTTGTCTAATCAAAGTTCCTCAGCTCAGAGCAGGTTTCTAATTTAAACACTTGAGTACAACATATTTTGCTAAATTAAATAACCTTTACCCAGGCAAATCATTGCAGAAATCTGTGTCTCATGCACAACAGATTTTACCCCTACCTTGTATATGACTTTTTTCCTTGACTCTGTAAGACATTTTCCTCTGAAGGGTAAATGATTCCTGATATAAATATGAATAACCTTGGCTTTACAATATTGTATCTCCAAATAACTCATTTAAGATGTCTTCTAGAAAATGCCGAAAGCAACTTTTAATGTAAAGCAAATATTGAAGCACTGCTCCAAAAAGGAACCTTTTCTGTGTAAATGCACTTTTATGTAAACAACTGGTAGTCTTAGCAGTGGGTGGTCGTCAACACAGAGGTTCCCCCTAGAGCCTTAACAGCACGAGCATCTTTCCTGCACTGCCTTGGGTCTCAGCTCTTGGCAATCCTGCCTGCAGGGTTGAATGAAGACTTTAAGCCTGTCTGATGAAAAAAACACTGTGCTACAGCTGGCTGTGATCCAAATTGGAGTAGGCTTTGGTTCCGTATATAGTCGTGGAAAGATAATTTAGGTGTCCAGGGCTGAGAAAACCTACAAATGTTAACTCCAGTGCTTGACTCGATGAAAGGGGGAGTGTGCTGTGCTTTATAGATGGTGACACCTAGCAAAATGTACATCCCGGGGCTGAGGGATGCAAACAGAACATCCTTGTAAGCAGAGGGAGAGAATATGGCAATGGATGTGCAGGGCGAGATTACTCTTGCCAACAGGGATTTAATTTAGAGCCTGACATAAGTGTGTGCTTGGGCTGTAACTCACAAACAGTGGCTTTGTAGGGTTTCTTTCTCCCTCTGCCAGAGGCAGAGACATCTCAATTGGCTGTACAGCAGCTGCTGAGCTGCTGCACTGGGCAGATGAGCACATTATTGCACAGCTGATGCAACTTGGCTCAATTTGCTGAGCTCAGAGCTGTGGCCACTCAATAGATGTAACACAGCATGCACGGGAATGGGAATGCTGCAGCCAGCAGACAGATTTGATGTGTAGGGGTTATCAGTTACCTGGCATATCCCACAAGGGTAGTGAAGCTGACCTGTATAAGCATGAAAATATTCAAGTGTATGGTTTTAAAAGATCTGTGAAATTGTGGTTTAAAAATGATTCTTGGGAGATGATTATGGCAGTTAACACCTTCTGAGACTCTCTGTGAAAGGGGTCAGCCCTGTGCTTTGCTCATGGAGGGTCTTTCATTGCCTTTTCTGAATCAGTTCTGGCTTTCATGGAGGTCAGCTGCTTATCAACCTGGGAAGAGTTACATCTTCTGCTTTGTTTTGGCTTTGGCTAAGTTTTCCTATGAAGAATGCTGCTGTCTTGTCATTTGGCAAGCATGGGGACGGATGGTGGTTGGGCAAAACCTCTCTGTCCCTGCCCAGCCCTGAAGAACCAGCAGACAGGGGCTCATGTAAAGAGGAGCTGGATTTTCCTCTGGGTGTGACGGAAGAGTTCAAGGGCACCTGTGTCAGGACACACCCATATTTCAAGTACCGTTCACTGTAGACCAGGGACAGGTCTGGTTTTATCTATAGTCTGATAATCTTTCTGCCTTTTCTGTAACCCTCTGTGCACAAAGCTGGGGGAGCACCTCCAGTCTGTGCATGCCTTGTCCCCAGGCAGGGTGCAGGATCATCACAGCAACACCAGTCTCAGGGAGAAGTGCCATCCATCAGCAAGGTTGTAGCAGCAATCAGTGTGGAGCTGACACAGTCAGGTGATGAGCTGCAAATTAGATCTTTTTCAATAAGCAGTTAATTTACAAAGCGTTTTCAGGGTTGTTTGGTTTTTTTTGTTTTTTTTTTTTTTTTTTTTTTTTTTTTTTATCCAAGTGATTAACAACTCATCACTTCTGGATGTGTATCCTTCAGACAAGGGACTGCTCACAAATCGTTGACTGGAATTGTTCCTGCCTTCTGTTTTTGATCTGAACCATGCGCTGATGAATGAGAGAAATATTTTTAAGGACAAGAGGATGGTGGATGCCATATTTCTGGTGTAAACTGAATAAGGAGGCATGTGCTAAAACTCACGGAAATTTTCTGAGCATCTCTCAGAAATGCCAATCTCTCCTTGGCATGTGAATAATCCTTAATAATGAATAAAGCTGTTAATATACCAAAACAAATGTGAGGGAATAGTTTGCCAAAGGAGCAGATGCTGTGTTGCATCCCATTGTATGGTTAAAACTCCCAGAAATGACTTATCCCCAAACATTATGCTTTTCTATTAAGTGAGAATTCTCAGAGTTGTCTCATTCTGCGAACTTCTAGCTCCTCAGAAGCAGAGAGCACTAGAAGTAAGACAAAGCAATAATTTCTGTCTGTGAAATGAAGAAGTTCTGAAGTTGTTTTGTTTTGGTTTTTTTTGTTGTTGTTGGTTAGTTGGTTTTTTAGTAGGAGAAAACAATCCTTTTTTTTCTTTAGCTTCCTTTAATCATTAGACACATTTCTTTTGAAGCCTAGTTTTTCTTTTTCTTTTAATTTTTCCTTCAATTTTCCCAGTCAGGCCACTAAGCCCCCACCAACACTATTGTAGGTGATACCTGCACTCTAGTGTAAAATTACCCTGAGAGAGACTTCACAGAGTCTTTCCTCTTCTTGTTGCTGGGATCAGAAGGTGAAACCCCTCCAGGTGTGTTGAGTAGAAACAAATAAACCTTTATAGCCGGCTGGCCATTCCAAACTGTCCCTGTGATCCCAGTTCTGGTTTAACCTTCCCAGGGGAGGCCAGCACCCCCACTGCTGCTATAAACTCCTTGAGCACAGTGGAAGCTGCTGTGGCTGTAGTCACATGGGGCAAGGAGCTACTGTTCTAGCTTGGCAACATTTTATTTTAACTTTGCCATGGAATAGAATACAAGAAATAAAAAGCTCCCATGACAGATGATCGTGTGTGCAAAGTAACATCAACTGGAAATAACTACTCCTTGTTCAGCCTGGAGAAAAGGAGGCTCAGGGGAAATATTATTGCTCTCCAAAACTCCCTGAAAGGAGGTTGTAGCCAGATGGGGTCAGCCTCTTCTCTTAGGGGAAAAGTGACAGGACAAGAGGAAATGGCCTCAAGTTATGCCAGGGAATGTTTAGGAAATATTTCTTCACTAAAAGGATTGAAGTGTGGGAACAGGCTGCCCAGCGAAGTGGTGGAGTCACCATCCCTGAAGGTATTTAAAAGACATGTGGACATGACACTCAGGGACATGGTTTGGTGGTGGGCTTGGCAGTGCTGAGTTAATGGTTGGACTTGATGATCTTAGGAGGTTTCTTCAACCTGAATAATTCTATTATTTTTGCAATGTTAATGTATTTCCACTGCTGCTTTACAAGCCTGTGTTGGCCAGTGTCCACCCCAGTGCTGTCTCCACTTTACACGCTAACATTGAAGCCCATGGGCAGAGATTTCAGTGTGCAGGCACAGAACAGCATTCAAGGTAACAGGATGCTTGAGATGTCTGAATTAGCCCCATCCAGGCATGGCCAGCCAGGCTTTTTTGGGGTCTGAGTCTGCAGCTCTTCATGGTGCATTCTGTGTCACATAAGGGTAGGGGGTTGTTTCTTCTGCAAGTGAGTCGTGGAAGGTGTGGGGAGCACCTGCAGCCCCTGGCTGGGCTGCCCTGATCAACCTAGGGGCTGCTCTTTGAGTTCACACTCGTGGTTTCTCAGACAATGAACTGCACCCATGGGCTTGGCCGTAGCTGTGTTGGTTTTAACCCTGATAACATACTTGAAACTAGCGTGGTTGATAGGCTCGTTATCCAGTCCTTTTAATACATTTTCCTCTCTAAATGGGAGGTAGGACTCTACTATGTTGCACAGACAAGTTTACTTGAAAGAAAAATGGCCAATAACTCATTCCTAATTGCAGGGAGCACAGGAGAGCACAAAGCATGTTACCAAGTGCTCTCTGAATCCACAGTGTAGAGCTGCTCCAGTCCCTAACATCACAGTTTAGCTGGGAGCTGTGGAGCCCTGTCCCACCAGTTCCACTGTCGGATGCAATTGCCTTTTACAGGGAGGGCTCACAAAGTGGCTGCTCATCACTATTCTCTTCAATGTCAGTTGTAACCTGTCAGGCACTGAAATAAAACAAGCTGTTGGCACTGTAATACGTATTTATGTCACCTTCTGTGCACATCACGGATCCTGTAGACCACATGAATCTACATAATCAATTTACTCACTGCAAAAAGCTGCAATTCACAGGCCTGACACGGTTAAAATATTAAAACACCCTGGAGAGGCACTCCCTACCATCTAGACAGCCAGATACCTGCAATTATCACCCTTTATCTGTCAAAATGATGGTTTCCTTTAATGTTGCAGGTACAGCCCAGGGCTGTGGCATTCGAACAGTTTCCATCTCTTTTAGCAATATGAAATCCAGTGTGTTAAATGATTTCTCAGGAGTTTAACCAAGGTGGGATATGGTATAAATATGTTAGCCAAAGATGCTATAGGAGAACTTAAACCCTCTATTTGACACTCAGGGGTCTGTTTGCCGTCGTTTTAAACACAAAGATCCACTGTGGAAGCAGAGATGCCTGCAGGGCTCCAGCTACCAGCAGTGCTTTGTGATGGGGGAGGGAGGCACTGGGAAGCAGGGGCAGATGTCCCAGTTAGGACTGGGCTGGGGGGGAGGCTGAAGTCACAGAGTGTTGCTGACAGAGGGAGGGACAGAGGAATTGGAGACACAGGAGGCTGGTTGGTTATGGCAGTACCTTCAGGTGCTCCCACGAGGTGAATTGATCACCAGCTCACTGGTAGAGTCCCAGCAAAGCAGGTGTGAGAGTCCCTGCTAATTGCTAGAACTTCTGAAATTTATAGGTGTTTGTTTTCTCAACCTGTTAAACAGGCTCCAGAGCTTTGCTGTCTCATGATCCTAAAATGCAATTGTATTATCTCAACCTTGAAAATCCTTGTTTTAATTTCTCTTGGAGCTCTGGGAAGCTGTCCCTTCTGGCCACAGCGGGAGGGGCTCCCCAGACGGTGCTTTCTCTGCTGCACATATGCTGCACTAAGCAGCTCTGGGAGCTGGGAGACAGATGTTGCAGCTGAAACATTGAGGTGACAAAACCTGACAGGTTTATGTGTATTTGGGGAAGCTCTTCAACTGCACTGAACTGTTAGCAGTTTGGTTTTTTTAAAGGACTGGCATAGTTCAGAATCCCCCAAAAGATAAAATACTGCTTTGTAGTCCATCCTAATTCACAATCCTTCCAAGCAGCTATCATCTATTCAGGAAAATCGGATCGTAAAATGACCGTGACTGCATGCTTGAGAGTGATTAGAAGAGTGTAACTGAGCTGTATCAGAAAAGCTGAACAAGGATCCCAGAGTCTGATGGCAAACGAATTGCTGGTTGTTCATAGGAACTTCTTTATCTGAGATTAATGACAGGAGGTTAGTGGCATCTTGCTCCAGACCCTTTTTTGGCTCTGGGACCCTTGCCAAAGTTTAGACTCCCATTCTGAGTGTTGACAGGCGGAGAGAGCACTTCAAAATGTGTTATGGACATAATTAGTTACTGTTATCACAGTTTTCTTAATTAGAATATCATAAAAAGGGGAAGTGTGATGATTTACACGAGGAAGATTGGAAGAGCAGCAATTCTAAAGGCTAGAGACTGAATACCAGATAGGAATATAAAGGTTACCTGCCTTTGGGATGAGGAATGCTGCTCACCTGGGACATTCAGAGGGATGCCTGGAGGTGCTCTCAGTGATGGCTGAACTTTATTTTTTTTTTCCAACTTTCCACTAACTCAGCCAAGCTGCAGGAGCCTTTGTTCAGCAATTGCCCATCCATCTCCTGCAGGATGGCTCACCCGCTGCCAGGATCCTGGCAATGCTGATAACTTGCAAATGTTAAAAGGAAGCTTTACTTTTAAAAAGACAGCAGCTTCTTTCATAAGCTACATTTTTCTTCCTGTTTCTAGACAACAGAATCCAAGACATTGAAGTTATTCATTCTCATAATTGTGGAGAGAAATTATAAACCTATTTTAAAAGGAATGCAAGCAGCTAAAGAAACCCAGTTATTTTATCACTCTCTTACCTGGCAGCTCCTTATCAGGGCTGTGCCTCACTTCCCAGCCATACCAGCCTTTACAAAGGCAAGGTCCCACCTCTCCCAGAGCACAGCTTAGGAAGCACTGGGTGCTCCCAGTCTCCACAGATGGCTGAGGGCTGCTTCTCCAGGCTGTTTTCTGTATCCCCTTGCTGGTGAGGCCTGGCTTCTCTGCCATGCTGAGGTTTGCTTTGCTGTTACAGGGAGGAGCATTTGACTGGCTTTGAGGCCAATGTTCTGGAGCATGGGATGCCCTCAGTTATTTCTTTGGTGCTGTGGATCTAAAGCTTGCAACCAAACTTTCCCAAACTGCCACAAACCCAAGAACGAGCTACTCCTGAATGAGCTGGATTTAGAGAAGGTGCTTTGATGCTCATGCCTGAGCTGTGCCACTTTGCCTCCCCTGCACCTCCCTGCTCTGCCACAAGGAAGCACAGGCAGGGATGTAACTCGCAGCCAATAAAGCTGTTTCTTCTGTTGCATTAATCATTTGTCTGCAAATAGTGATTAAATTGTTCCCAGGGAATCTGGGCCATGGCAGCCCACACACTGTGATCCCAGCTGGGTGTGTCAGTGGCCATGTGCTGCACCTCAGTCAGATGGGGGGAGATGGCAGCTCTGCACATCCCCTGAGCCCTGGGAACAATCCCTCTGTCCCTTGTTCCTCAGGCAGGAGCCCCTAGCAATGACAGGCAGCACTGTGCCATGGTAAATATGCCTTGCACAGAGCCGTGGTACCAGGATTCATTGGGATAAATTAATCCCCTCCTTCTTCCTCTTTCCTCAACAAATAATTTCTGGTGTGACTGAACTTAAAATACCTAAATGAAATTCAGTGTGACTTCCCCCCCCATAAAGTAATGACTGAATCACGGTTTACTTGAAGGCAAAAACTATGCTTTTTCCCTAATGTCATTCCTTGTGCAAACAGCTGCACAAACTCTCTCCTCTCTGCCTGTATCCACCCCCTCCGGCACTGTGCACGCTCACGCTCACACATGCACTTGTTGCGTGGAGGAATGATGGTTCTGGGGGCCAGGAGGTGTCTGTATCCATCAGAGGTAGCTGAAACTACTGCTACAAGGGCTCTCTGTGTTTAAATGCTGGGAAACTGGGATCTGAGAAGCAGGGACGGAAGTGCTGGTTTTGGGGAAGTGGAGGTTGCCAAGCTCAAAACCACAAAAGCATCGCATTTGTGAGGACTTTCTCAAGTTATGGGAGGCTGAAGATCAGGCTGTGTCAGAAAATAATTACCGCAAGGTATTTAGCCCTAGATGCCAAGAAGCGTCCTCTTGGGACTCTTCTGACTCTTCAGGAGCGGCTCCAGGGAAACATTGCCTGACCCTGAATGAGTGATGGGCTCAGTGTGCCTTGGTGGAATGGGATGCTGCATCAAGGCCACCAGAAGTATTTTATTGTTTGTGCCTTGATCTTACCCCTCCAGTGGGACATGAGAATGGGAGCAGGCCAGCCCCCAGTGTTGTCCCAATAGAAAATAGAACTGATGGGATGGGAAGGAAAATTAGCAAATTCCTTGTATGCCTACCCCTTGTTTGTACTTTCCTAGCAATAAGGTGAGCCTAGAGATGCAATGGTGCTTTTTGAGAGACCTCTGCATAAATCTGTGAAGAATTAGTATTGTTCAAGCCTTGTTTCAGGAAAATGTCCCCTTTTGTCTTCAGTGCTGGCTGTTTTTGAGGTGTGGGCTACCACAGTCCTCCACCCTACAGCTGTCACCCAAATTACAGTGACTGGTGAGGTCCTGCAGCTCTCATCCAGCATTGATTTGGGTTTACATGCTGTTGGTTTCAGTGCTCCAGGCAGCCCTGTGCCTGTTGTGCCTTGGCTCCACTGTAAGAGAATGGAAAATCAGGATGGGTTAAAAATTCGACAAACTTTGCACATTCATAAGAAGGGACTGTAATTTTCACATTTAACACTCCGTTAGATCTAATGGAAAGCTGATATTTTTCTGTAGGTGTGAAATTAACCTTTCAATAAAACTAAAAGCTATCTTGAGCGTTTTCAAGATGAAGTTTAAAATAGAGCAATTATGAAACTTGCTGAAAGACTGCCAAGTTTTCTTGTTGAAAACTGCTGCAAATGAATTATGTTTCCCTTGTGATTTACAGCACAGTGTGAAGGAACTATAGTTTGTATTTAAATCTGTTTTCATTAAAGACTATTTGCATCTTACAGTAATTTTTTTTTTTTGGACGAAGTTGTCAAACTCCATCAGAGAAAATTCCTTTCAATGTTTAATGCTACAAATTGCTAAACATGGCATTGTTTATGAGTGCCATGTGTAGTAATTGTATGTCTTGAAAGAATATTTTCTTTCTGAGAGAGGATGGCTGACGCTAAACAAATTAGCTCCATTTCTTGTGGAGACTGCTGGAGGCAAGCAGGGGGATGAGGGGGTTTTATCTTGTCTTAAATCCCAGCAAAGCCAGGATCTTCCATGCCATGCTCCCGTATCCTCATTTAGGTTAAAAAAGAGAAGCTGAAGCTATGTAGGTTTTGCACTCACACATGTCCATGCACTCATGGTGTCTGTGTAGCGGATGATGTTTGCCAATGGGATTGTTACAGGACACTGGAAAAACGCATTGAGTCAGCATCCATTCTGGAAATGCAGCCAATTTTGCAGCCTACTCCTAGAAACAGGGGATCAATTCAGAACTCACTGCTCTCTTTTACACAGTGGCATTCACTGCAGACAGCAAAGAAGAAATGCTTGGGGAAGTGGAGTATG
Source organism: Dasyornis broadbenti (assembly GCA_013397935.1). NCBI lineage: Eukaryota > Metazoa > Chordata > Aves > Passeriformes > Dasyornithidae > Dasyornis > Dasyornis broadbenti. The sequence goes on from VZRN01000404.1 coordinate 981,351, forward strand.
GGGAAGTTGACTGGTCACAGTAACACAGCTGTAGTGTCGGGAGTGGAAGCTGCTTCACTGGCCAACTTCCTAGGAAATGGATTGAACTTTCTGTGAAATCTGTCTGATGAGTATGAAGGATAGGAAAATCAGATGGGTCTGCAGAAGGGGTTTTTAAATAGGAAGTTAACATTAAAAATATTCCTGTGTGGAAAGGCCTCATGTCACATTACAGACACCATCATTTCACATACATTGACACCTGCAGCTTCAGTTGGATCCTCATAAACTCACTCCTCCGTGACCTTGAAAGCTTGACAAAGCAAACCAGACCTCCAGTTCTAGGTGGTTGTTAAAAATATACATGGTTGGAATCACATTTTCCATGTAATGACAAGGTAATTCTATGAGGTATTCATATCTGAGGTCAAAAGCAAAAGAGCATTTATCTCTTTATTTTTTCTAACTCTGAAAATGGTATGTTAGAGGTGATAATCAATCTCCTGTTCAAAGACACCTCCATCCCCAGCAGTCCTGAGGCAGAAGCATTCCCCCCAGATAACTCTCCTCCTTTCCCTGCTGCAGCATGTACCCAAACCCCGTAGCACCAACTGCTTTGTAGCACACTCACCTTGCTCCCAGCTACGTGTGGGCTTGGGTCAGGCTAGACACCACCATAAACTGGGTAGTTTTTTGCAAACAAGGCACCAGGGTTCAGGTTTACTTCACAGATGGTGTTCTCACCCTTGGGTTTGCTTGAAGAGCTTCCCCATGCTCTCTGGCACAGAATGAAGTACATCTGGGGACCTGTCCTGGTAAAAACACAACCGAATTATTTGCAGTCACCCCTGTGCCTGTGCATCTAATTAAAAAGAAACCATTAACCTGTCAAAGTAACTGATTTACTTGCAGTCTCCATAATTATCCCCCATAAATGTCTGTCAGCTGTAGAAGGCTCATGTTTTGCCATCCATCCTAATATCAGACAGGCTGCTCGCCTGGCTCATGTAGGTGGGCTTGATGCTTGCCACTGGCTTCAGCAAGGTAATGCTGATTTACATCACTGGAAACCTGTTCTGATAAATGTAATAGCTACTAGGTAATTGATTTCTTGGTAAAATTCGGCTGAGTGAGTGTCATGATTCTTGAAAAACACAGCAAAGTGGCTTCTAAAAGTGATGAATCACACTTGTGATTGCATTTATGTCAGTCTTGCATCAATGTAGTGGTGAAATATGTTGGCTGCAGGTTCAGCTGTACTGGTGCTGAAGTCAGCACTGATTTAGATGGTTTAAATTATTTAAATGATGCTGTGCCTCGCTTTGCTGTCCCAGAGCTGTCTGTGCAGCCCCATGAGGGCTAGGCTCCAGAAAACACAGAGGACCTGGTTCACTGTCAATAGAGTTTGAATGGAGTGAGTCAAACATCCAGCACAGGTACTGAGGATGGCATGCAAGTCCCAAAAGAGCAGGAAAGGGGTTTTTGTCATGGTTGTGTTGTGTGTTGAGTCAGTCCACGAAAGGTGAGTCACTAACCATGCAGAATTAAATGCTGAAGTGCAACGCTCACCATCAGTGCTCCAGCACACAGCTGTGGGCTCCTGGGGGCTCTGCTTGACAGTCACAATTGCGCTGTGCAGGAACACTGGCATTTTTGGTGTATTTTTAGCATGCGGAAAATCACTAGAGGCTGCAAAGGAAATAAAAATTGAAAGTTTATTTTTCTTAAGGGGAAAAAAGTGCGTTTTTCCTCATGTACATACTCTGCAGGAACTTGAGCAGTGGGAATGGTCCCTTCTCCACAGGTGTTCGGATGGGAGGGTTCTGCCCAGTGGATAACTCTGGGATATTTCTTGCTCTCCTGTCTGAAATTGCTCAACTACACTTTCAACCATAATTATAAGTTGTCAAAAGGCTGCAACAGATACTGATACCTTGCCAAAGTTATTCTTGGAAAATGAGTTATACCTTGGCTTGTGCTATAAACAGCAGCAAGAGTTCATCAGGAGCTCCTCAGTATAATGAATATTGAAAACACTGCCACACCACCAACCAGGAGCTTAGCAGCAGCCGTGGGTTTGAACTGTTCCTGGTTTATGGTGCATTGCCAGTAACAGGGGGAGGTTTTGGCTGCCACTTGATAGCTGAGAGTTCCTCTGTAAATCTTCTGTTCCTTTCCTGCAGCCTTGTCACTATGACCAAATTAACTCAAATTAGGGCTAGGTTTTCATGTGTCCGCTTTGCCTGACTATTTTGCTATTTGGGCATCTGCAACTTCTCTGGGTAACCTCTTCCAGTGCCTCACTACCCTCATAGTGAAAAAACTCTTTTTCTTTGTATCTAATCGAAGGTGCTAGAGGGAAATATTTTTGATGGAATTCTTTACAAGAATCTGGTAATTTTTACAAGAAATTACCAGATTCTTGTAAAGCTACTGATCTTGGAAGCTGATAAAAGAGATGGAAAATCCCATTTCCTATTTCATGGTATAACACTGCTCCTAAGAGAGTTAACAGCACAAGAGTCATAACTTTCACAGAAACCTCCAAAGCTTTAAGTATTTTGTTGTTAAGAAAGCAATATTTTCTTCAACACACCTCCTCTCCCCAAGGTCCTTCAAAACCTCTATCCTCTTGAAAAGCCTTATTCAATAGAACACGGCTGAGAGGTTTCAACCAGCTCTCATTTCAGACAAATAAATGAACACAACTCTCTTTACCCTGTTGAATAAAGGCTTCTTAGGTATCAACGTACCTGCTGTTGCTGCCAAGTCTTTCTGCTTTTGTGTTACTTGAGAGTATCTTGAGCTAGTTTTGGCTGCTCTATCCCTGGAAATATTCAAGACCAGGGTGGATGGGACTCTGAGCAACCTGGTCTAGTGAAAGGTCCTTCCCTGTGGCAGAGACGTTGAAACTGGATGAGTTTTAAGGTCCCTTCCAACCCAAACCATCCTTTAATTCTATGATCAGTGGTGCTTGGTTGGGTTGTGCTGCGTGAAGTGGAGCTGTAGAGAGGATAAGGGGTTGTGCAAGGTCCTTCACATCCACCATTTGCACTGTTTGTGATTATTATTTCCTATTCTCACCACTGGATCCTGTTTAGGCACACACATGTAGTGGACATAAAAGTTCTGCTGATTAAATTATGTCTCCATAAAATGGAGAAGAGAGTGTACTGTGCAAAAATTTCTAAATTTTCCATCAAAATAGGGGTAAAATCACAATACCTATGGAGGTAGATGGCCTGCCCCAGCTTCCCAGCAGCATTACGAGGCCATTTAAAGAATTTCATGAGTTTTTTGGAGGTGGGATAACTATCATTATCAATTATTTCATGGTTAACCTTAGGGGAAAAAAAAAGCCTGTTAAAAACAGATTAAAGAGAATAGGCTTCTATATTTAACAAGGCCAGACAATATTAATATGCAAGTGCAGAGACATGGGTAATGAATAGGATTTGTTATTACTAAGGCAATCTATGAGTGCCTTAGTAAGTTCTCACTCAACTTCTTTGAGTGCCACAAGTGGCAGGAAAGTCACTGCTGAAGTGACTGGAATTAATGAGCTGTCTCAGGACTTTTATCGAGTTCTCTATAGAAGTCTTTCCCTTGCTCCTGAGGAGATGGATATATTCAGAGAGAGGCAGAGAAAAATTTCCTTTGTATCTGCTTAAAGGCTGAATGATCATGAAGGCCCTGAGCTTAGGAAGCTCTTCATGTTGAATTTTTATGGGAGCTTTGAACAGCATCAGGCCCATTAGCAAAGAAATACATCTAACCTCTTCAATCCGCTGGTTTGCCTCCTACAGCTCCAATCCATCAGAACTCTCTGGTGTATGAGCATGGTTAAAATGAGAGCAGCGACGTGAATAGACTGGACTGGGCACAGGTTTTGATGTAGTTTTTTAATAAGGACTCTGCAGCTTGCACAGAAGTTATTGCTTCGTGTTTTCCCAGGGCTAGATTGATTGAACCATCCTACACCAAACTGATTATTTATGTAGCAATTATAGGAATTTTAGAGAAACACAAAAGCCCAAGGGTGTCAATGTAATTTGTCAGTGACTGGATCTCAGGTGGAGATGCCTCCTATCTTTGTTAGCTACATTAAAGGTGAGGAGGATGCGAAACCACACTGTCCTCTCCTGTAGAGAACAGCTGATGCTCACAGTTGCCACAGAAAGTAGCTACCCCGCCATATGTCCTACCTTGCAGGAACGGAGGGTAAATGCATATTTATTAGAGTAGCTATGATATGGCTGACTTGGAGACAACTTATTCATATGCCCACGTCACAAAATGTTCTCTTTACACGTTCTCTGTTACATGTTCTCTTGTATCAGAACCCTTCAGGAGGGCTCAGGTTCACCCCCTTCTTTTCTGCTGAGCTCTTGGTTCATGACACTTCTTTAAAAAGTATTTCTTTCAAGAAATTGAAAAGTCTCAAAGGCTCAGGGTGCGTGTTTAAGCAAATGTATATATGCATGTATTCATAATTTCCTGTGGCAACTGTCATCCTCTTTTTATTAAAAATTTCTCACACATATCTACAGATATATATATAAATTGCATGTAGGAGTTGCTCTCTCCTGTATCCTAAGAAGAGTGCAGAATAAGTAAGGGAAGATATAGGACAGAAATGTGCTTTCCTGACATTAACACTGTGTGTGTGCCTGTGTTTAAAAGTGCCACCCATAATTAGACAGCTTGAGCAAAGAGCAGCAATCTTTCTCCTGTTTTTTGCTCCTCTTTTACACTCAAGACCATGGGTCACTTCCCAGCAAGTACAGGAACCTGCCAGGCTGCAGCAGGTGGGTCTCTGGCAGCTGAGGATCTCTGCATCCTGCTGGGAAGTGATGCTAGAGGAACTGTGCTCCAAATGTTATTGAGATGCGAGTGGAGAGAAGGTTGCAAGGCAGGCCTATGCAGACAGCAGAGACACAAGCAGAGAGGAAAGTAAGTCCTTTCACAGGGTTGGGTTTTGATTATTTTCATTTTAAAATCATGAAATAAGGAGCCTGAAAAAAGAGCTAGAAGTAAATAGGTAAGAACCTTGTGATGCGTTAATGAGCTGTATGTGCAGAACAAATGATTGACTTCAGGGTTTGCCATCAGTCTTCATAATTCAACTTCAGGGTTCAAGGAGTTTTTTTCCTGCTAGGAAAAAAAAAAAAGGAAGTACCTGTTTTCAACATTTCAAAGTATTTTTCTAAACTTCAGGTTATTAAGCATGCTTTTCTATGCTGAAAAGCCCAAATATCAAATGTGCAGAGGTCTGTTATATCACCTAGTACCTCACAAATCCTTCAGTTTAGTCCAGACACAAACAAGTCCCTGCTGCCAGCTGAGCCCTGCACAGGGATGACAGGTATGTGGGACGTTACCTGCTGTCCCCAGACAAAGATAACCCCGGGGCTCAGAGCTGGACTCCTCCAGGAGGGAAAAGAGTCTGTCTCCCTTCCACGCAAGAACGCAGACACCAAATGCACTTCAAATGCAAGCTTCTAGCAAGCTCTAGTGACATTTAAGCTATAAAAAAATACTTTGGTTTCCTGCTGAAACCTTATGAACCATGATTTGACACCTTTTCCACAAGCTTTGGAGCTGTGCTGAAGGAGGGAGGATTAGCCTCGAGGCAGGGCATGAGCAAGGACAGAAACTGGGGCTTGCTCATCACTCAGCTGATCACTTCTCATTCCAGGGCTAGTTATGAGATATGTTAATTTGAACTGGCAGCAGATTTTGCATAAATACATCTCAGAACACCAGTCAGCCCTAACATTTGCCATGGAATTTTGTTTTCATATTATTAAAACCTTATAATGAAGTTTTACATCGTAGATCTTTCTTCAAGCTTTGCTGCAGTGACGTTCAACGCTAGTAGAGAATAGACTTGCTCCAAAGGGCAAGGCTGGGATTTTATTACTATTGAGTGTCCTGTGCTTGGCCCTAATGTCTTCACAGTGTGGGACACTAAGAAATGTGAGGGTTATGTCCATAAAATTTGTAGCATCCTTCTTTTCATGTATGTGACATAGCTGCCTAGAGCTGTTATGCAGGAACAAAGCATTTACTGTTGATACTGGAGCCATTTTTATGACATCTTCTTTCTGTCTAGAATGTATGTTTTATCCTGTCTTTGTAAAGGTAGTTCCATGAAAGTGGTTACCACTCTTCAGGGAATCTTCCCTGGACAGGTTGCATTTCCCTTCTGGAACAATAGACGCCTGTGGAAAACATCTTCCTGGTGTCCCCATGGAGTTTGAGGCACTGCTGCAAACAGCACAGCTTTGTTCCTGCTGTTTTATGAGGGAGGAGTTACCAGAGGGGAAGAGGTAGAGTGCCTGGGGAGGGCAGGCAGGGAGGCAGTAGCTGCTGGAGGAAGCAGAGCTGCAGGGACTGGAGGGGTGGGAAGGAGCTGGGTGAGTGAACTTTCTGCCCAGCAGCTCTTGTAGCTGAGGTCAATGCCTTGCCTTACCTGCTAATCACAGCCCTTCTCTTGCCACCCAGCCTGACTGTGGGGGTCTCTGGGGGTTGTGATGCTCCAAGGGAGATATTGTGGATGAGTGCAGGGGCCTCATCCATCTGAGGGCCTGCTGCACTTGGTGCATTGTGGTAAACTCACTACCTGAGAGGCTTCACCTCTTATCTTCCCATGCACGTGTTGGTGATGCTGACTGGAATACTGACTCTGTAATTAAGACACAGCACATCTCGTTCAGCAGGTTTTTATTCCCAAGGGTTTCTTCTGCTAAGCTCTGTGGGGACCTTTCCCTTGAGCCAGGCCTACAGGATGGAAATGTGTTCTCAGAAGTGCATGCCAGTGTAGGTGATTTTCCAGGCAGTGAATTTCTCTGTGGGAAGTGTGAGCATCCCTGGGTGCCCCCAGGCAAGGGATGAGGGAGACCTCCATATGCTGATCCTCACTGGAGAACTGAGCTGGAAAAGGCAGGGAGATGAGATGGAGGCATGCCCTGGCTGGGGTTTTGTCGCTTCTGTAGCAAGGGCAGGGCTAACTGTAAGCCAGGCAGCGCAGCTCATAATTCTGGGTCTCAGATGAGAGGGAGCTGCGCACTCCTACCTTGCAGGCAGGTAACAGCAGCTGCTATGAGCAATTCCTGCTGCAAGCCCTATGTTCCAGGAGCAGCCAGCAAAATCGAAGCCAGCAAAGACATGTCTGGATGATCACTGCTGTGCCAACCAAATGGCCACAGCCGGTGCAAATTTCCTGGGATCAGAGTTTGTCATTTCTGTTACCCCTTTTTCAGCCTGGGCTTGGCTTGAAGCAGTTTGACCTAATAGCACCGTTTCCTGGGGGATGTGCAGTGGCTGTTGCAGGGTGGGGAGGTTTTCAGCTGCAGAGTTATGGAGAGCGTGATTTTGCTGTGTCTGGTACCTGCACATTCAGGGCCCATCACTGGTGGCCTCTGGGCCATGTGCTGGTGGCTGCTCTGTCCCCCTTGACCCGCCCCACTACTGAGTCGAGCCTGGGCTTGGAGAGTGGAAATTCTTGTAGGACAGTCCAGAGGGACATTTTTACATCTGAACACTTTGTCTGAATTCCTGAATGATGAAAAACATGAAGTGAATCACAGTTTGGTTCTGCAGTGGCTTGGATGCAGAAGCTAGGGAAGGGATAAACTTCAAATTGTTTTTAATATTTTTGTTATTGCAAACTACTGAGTTCTTAGCCTTATTATGCTTGATGATGTTTTAGTGCTTAAAATGCAGTTTTAAATTTTATGTAATAACTAAATAAATAAATCCCCACTGGTACTTGGGGTACCCCCTAAACAGGGTTCAGCAAAGCTCCTTGGTCATACTAGGCAATAGCTGGGCCAATGATTTGAAGGTGGAAAATGTTAAAGCAGCACTGAATTGCCCATAATGTGATGGGAGAACGTCTGGTGAGACACTTGCTGGCCTCAGGATGTCGCTACCCCATGTTGTGACAGAGGAAATCACTGAAAGTGAAAGGAAAGCTCACTACTCATTCATATAAGGACTTCACTGAAATTTCCCCAAAGCCTTTAACAAGAAAGAAACACTTCTTAATAAGCTAGAAGTGTAGAAAACCTCCTAAAACTTTAATTGCTGGTCTGTAACTCTGGAACTGGCAATCTCACTTTTAACGGGTCTGCTGAACAGCTGCATCGTCAGCCACTGAAGATATTAGTTTATAATTAAAATGCTGGCAGTTCCTTAATTACAGGCACTGCTACAATATCATTCACCACTCTAACTGTTTGCCTTTCTGATGGGGAACATGAGTAATTATTTTTCTTCAAGATTTTCAAATAAAATGTTATTGGGAAGGATATGTTCCTCCTGTCCCTGTGCTGGTGGGAGGAGTGTGCCGTGCTGGTGCAATGCACAGTGTGAGCGCTCAGCAGGTGACTGTGCAGGCAAAACTGCTTCCAGACAGAAAAGCATCGGGTGAGGTTTTCAGCCATCCAGTCTGATGGGAGAGTAGGATCTGACATGATAAATGGTGTGATTGGTCTCTCCCCTAGGCTGCTGGGAAGCCAGGCTGGCTGCGCTGATGGTAGAGAGGTAATAACACTGCCTGAGAGCTCAGATCCTGTCTTATGTGCAGCTCTAACTCTTCATTTCTTATTTTGCTGCAAGAAAAACCAGAGCCCCATCGATAGAGATGCTTTTTTAACCTGTTCAGTGTTTTGTCTAAATGAGCAGTAGCAGACTTTTACTCTAACTTTGGGGTTAAAAAATTTCCCAGTTGCTAAACATTGGAACCGGGACCCATAGAAGGCAGTGGGACCTTCACCCTTGGGGACACTCAAATACCCAGGTTCAGGCTTAGAGCAACCTCACCTAAATCTGAAGCTGGCTCTACTCTGAGCAGGAGGTTGGACTAGAGACCTCCAAAGATTCTTTTCAGCTGGAATCATTGAATGATCCGATATGGCCAGTTTAGGTACCTTCCTTTTACTTGTGAGCTAAGAAAAGTCAAAAAGAAGGAGGTGCAGGAGGGGACAGGGGACATGCAGCATCCACACAGCGTGTGTGGGACCTGGCAGGCACAGCAGGAGCTGCTGTGGAGCCCCAGGAACAGACAGCTCAGCGTGACTCAGTGTCTTTCTGGCGTGAGCACACCATCCAGGGAGCTTTACAGCATTTCAGCAAACAAACACAACTTGCTGCTGTTTCACGCCCTGGGAATTGCTGCTGAAATTAATGAGCAGGAGAAGGATGGGGTGCTGAACCCAGCCTGCTGAGTCTGACGTGGTTAATCACAGGCACAGCGACTGGCAGGGAGCAATTCAGAGATAACACAACTGGGAGTCTTTTTTGTCTCATTTGCGCTGACGCATCCATGTAATCAGTACATTTTGGTCAGTTACTATTATTTCTTGGTGAAATTGCAGCTCTCTGCTCCATGTGCCAGTCTCCTTCCCTGCTGCTACCCTGAGGGATGAGCAATTGTAAAGCAAACAAGGGGAGGAATTTTGGCAATGGGTGGTAACAGGACAATGCGAAATAGCAAAGTAGCTGAACTTTCCAGTGCTTCCCCAAGTCTCAAGACAAATAATAACAAGTATTTACTCCTCCACAGTAGCTCTGTGTTTGTGTTGTTGGTGGAAGCGTGGGAGTGGAGGTAGTGGAGGGGGCTCTGGTCTGGCTCGATTGAGAAGCTGCGGCAGCAATGGGTGCAAGGCTGTGAGCTACAGTCAGGGAAAATGGGAGTCACTGGGACGTGTGTTGATTTAATCAGTTTAAGCTTTCAGATGTGCTTTGTACAGTGTGCCCAGCAATCTGCAAAGTTTCCAGTCACGGGGGGTGTGTGTGCAAATGTGCACATATGCCTGCATATATGCACATACAGAGGCTATAGGTCTAGTCCTGAAGGAATGGACAATCAGCTCACAGTTAATTTGCTTTGCTTTTCCTTTCCTTTTGCTTCCTTTCTGCTCTTCCAAGACAATAAACCCGCTGGCTTGCATCCCTTCTGTGGTCACTCCCTGCGGGCAATGCAATGGTTTGATGCTGCAGCCTGGCTTTGAGCACTCTGCCCTGAGTATTTGTTGTGTTCTAGCTGTTTGTCCCTATGGAGCTGTGTCCCGTGGTTTCTGTTTGCCCTCAGCCAGGCTTGCTCTGCCGCTGACTACATGCAGGTTACAAGGGTTTTGAAATCCCCTGCTTGCTACTTGCATTAGCAGGAGAAAGTAAATATTCCCACCGCTTTTTAGCAATTCTCCTCCTCAGGCACTGTTAGTGGCATAAACCATCTATCAGCTGGCAGCAGGCTACAGCGGCAACTGGCACACTTGAAAAGCCCATGACATTGGATTAAAAAGGATCCACAGGCCAAGTAAACACTGGTGAGGCCCAGGCCTGTGGGAGCAGGGAGCACGCAGCCCCAGGCAGAGCGTGCAGTCCCTGGCTGTGCCACGGAGGCTGGGCTTACACAGTGCAGCCTTGCTGCTTCTCCTGCAACCCAAACTGCATGGAAATGCTGCGCTACCAAACAACCCTGCTGCTTCCTCAGGATTTTGATCTCTAACCATGCCATGGTTTTGTTTTTTCTCACTTTTTTTGTTAGTTTTGTTTGTTTGTTTTTGTTGTTCTGTTTTTGTTTTATCTGAGTGGTTTTGCAAACTCCCTGCATCATTTTCTACACAATCTCTTACCCAGATTGCAGGAGCTCTGGGATTTCCTTCCTAAAACTTGCTCGTTGGGTGCTAGCTGCAGCCCTTATATGATATCTAGCAAACTAGCATCGTGTGAGAAGCCTGAAATAGAGGTGAACAGTTTTCTTTCATTGATTTGGTGCAGGATGGCACAGTGTTAGCTGATGTTCTTGTAGGATTGGGGTGGGGTCTGGGTTTAGTCCTGTCAAGTTTAGGGAATGTCCCTGTCTGCCTCTTGAGTGAAAATTCAATGGAGCACAAATCCCCTTTTTACCTCTCTATATTCAGTAAATATGCTGGCTATTTACTGTATTGGAACAAGATTATATAAGGGTTTTTCCCCATGTGCCTTGAGATCCTTTTTCATTGCTTGGTGTGCTCAGTGCAGCAGCTGGCAGGTTTGATGGGTTAGGCAGTAAAGAAGAGAAAGGGAGAGAAACCATCACAAGCTAAATACAAATATAATCTGTCTATTCAAAGAGGGATTTGCTGACTCTTATGGCATCCTCCTGAGTGAGTAGTACTGGCAAGTCCATCCCAAACACACCCCAAATATGCCTCTCTTCTCCCCCAGCTCTTCGGCACTGCTTTCATGCCCAGGCAGGTCTTGGAGAGCACTGCCCATGTGGCCAGCCCAGCTCCTGTCCCCCTTCACTGCCACCCTGTGTCCCATCTACGGAAGCAAAGGCACCCACAGGCACTGCCAGAGCTCACACTGGGGACAAAGCTTTCCTTCACTTTGCTGAGTGTTGTGGGGCTGGCAAAGATTGGTTCTGGGGATTTTTTTCCCTTCATCAACATGCCAAGAAGTTCTGGGAAGAACCTGTTTTTCTGTATAAGAAACTGAATGAATACATGCCCCTGACAGGCTGAGTCCTGAGGTGAAGAAATTCTCTCATTCCTTCTGTGAATCCTGCTGCTATTATATACCAGCAAAGAGTTTTGCTCCTCACATTTTGACTGAGGCACAGGTCTCCCAGGGAAGATTTCTGTCATCAAGACCACCAATTTGCCTTCAATCATTCCTCAAGTGACCTCAATAACACGACATGCTGGTATGTCAGAAGGGCAGAGATCTCACACAGATGTACAGGCTTTGAAAAATAACCAGCACGTGTCAGCCACCGAGGGAAAAGCTCCAGCATAAGCAGTCTCCTGACACCGGGACATTCATGGATGTGTGGGCAGGTAGTGGTTGCTCCCACTGCAGGAGATGTTCCCACTGCAGTTTTGCACCTTGCTGGGCACTGGGGACACTAATAAAATGGATGGCAGGAGTGGTGGACCAAGTGCCTTGTGACCCTTCCCATCTCCAGCAGACACAATAACAGAGCAAAAGAGAACTGATCTGGAAGCTCTCTGTGATTTCATGCAGAGTGAGTCAGAAGATACTGACATTAACAGGCACTAAGAAAGAAACCAAGACTTTTTCTCCCCATGTTTTCTTTCATATAAGTTAAAACGTCTTCACCTCTGAACTTCCACTAAGTTGTAAAAGTTTCCTTAATGTAACTGGGAGAAGCTGCACTGGGCAGTGGTGGTTGTTTACTTGTGTCTAAACTTGTGTCTTATGTTTGGTAAACAACCAGAGGCTTCTGCTTGCAGCTTTGAAGCTCAGTATTGTTTGGGAGTTTTTTAGCAACAATACAGCACTTTTGGGAAGATATATAGTTTGGAATAGGAGTTCGTGCATGGGATCTTGGTGCAGCAAATGTAAATGTGAATTTCATTTAGGTTCATATAAGATTTAAATGTAGTAATGTTTTATGTAAGTCTTTGGGAAGGTGGCTGTAGTCAGGTTGCCCTGCCAGATCATAAATTATATATTTTGTTTTTATTCCAAATGGGCTTCTAGTGGGGCCTATTTGTTACATGCACCACACATTGTTATTTCCAGCATACACTTCTGATGAAACTTTTGTGTTGAGAAGAGCCAAATCCTTTCCTCCTTGGAGATAAACCATCATTTTAAAGTCTCTTGATGGTGACTTTTTCATTGCAAGCAAACTGACAAAGCATTAAAAAAGGTTGTTTAGGTAGTTTTCTTTTTATTTTCCCTCTATTATGAGAGCAATTTAAAACCACATATCTTTGCTGTTAAATATTTTAGGAATTCTCATGCACTATAATGCTTTTAGCAAACTTTTGCGAAGTTTCTCACGGTGATGATTTCAGAGCAACCCAGTATGGAGTGATCCTTAAACAGGTCTTCCCTTGGTTTCAGGATGATGGGGCTGGATGCGTTGGAGGCAGCAGAGTCTTGCATGCCGGAGGGTGCTTGGTCCCTACTGGAACCACTGTCAGACTCTGCTCTTCCAGCCCTTGCATGGGAGAGGCAGCATGGAGGGTTTGGGATCTGACATCATCGGTAAGAAAATGAAGTATTCAATACACTTTGTGTCACATCATGGTGCATCCCAAAGAGCAGAGGTTTTGGGATTGCACTTTCTGCTCCTTGGCAGTGTTTTATGTGTTTTGGGGCAGTTTAGAGAGAGGCTTTGAGAATTAGGGTAGCTCAGGCAAGACAATGAGAACGAAGAGGGGAGGTGAGCAGAGAAAACCCTCTTGGGGCTGAGCTGTGCAGGGCCAGGACCTGGGCTCCATGAACATTGTGGGTCCCTCCAACTCAGGATATTCTATGATTCTCTCGGGTTTTAACTCCTCTGGACACTGGCTGCATGTGGGAAACACTAGAGAAACGAAAAAGGAAAGGTCTGAAAAGGGCTCGCAAGGCCGGGAAGCGGCGGGAACGGGGCCGGTGAGATCCGCGGGTCCCGGGAAGCGGCGGGAACGGGGCCGGTGAGATCCGCGGGTCCCGGGAAGCGGCGGGAACGGGGCCGGTGAGATCCGCGGATCCCGGGAAGGGCCGGGAACGGGGCCGGTGGGATCCGCGGATCCCGGGAAGCGCCGGGAACGAGGCCGGTGAGATCCGCGGATCCCGGGAAGGGCCGGGAACGGGGCCGGTGGGATCCGCGGATCCCGGGAAGCGCCGGGAACGAGGCCGGTGAGATCCGCGGATCCCGGGAAGGGCCGGGAACGGGGCCGGTGGGATCCGCGGATCCCGGGAAGCGCCGTGAGGGCTCCGCGCCCGCCCAGCCCGGCCTCTGCTGCCCCCTGGCGGCCGCCCCGCGGCTCCGGCACCGGGCACGGTCCCACGAGATCGCTGCCAGCGCCTCCCCCGAGCTGCCGTGGCTCATGTGCTCCGAACGTGCGGCCCCTCACAAAAGCTACAGGTGTAGAAAAATGAGTCTGTTCCTAAGTTCTTTCCTCGTATGTTCCTTGAGTGAGACCAGTTCCTGTCACTCAGCCAGCAACGGCTGCCCAACAACCTGTTCTCTGCCTCCTGCCAGGGTGGGTTCAGAGCTCCTCTTTCCATGAAACAAGCCCTCCATCGTTTCACCCGGCACTGAGCTGTAAGTCCCCTCATCCTTCCCTTCTGGACTCTGCTAGCCCAGGCAAAGTCCACAGCATACTGCATCCGTGGCTCTAGGATTACTCTTGAATACCTGGGAAGTTCCTTGGTACAAAGATGCTGAGTTTCCTTGGCGGAGACGTCCTGGTGTCCCACTGCCCATGTGCCTGCAGTACATCACTGAACAGCCTCACACAGCCATGCCATGCTAGCTCCTGCTGGAGACTTCCCTGCTGCCAGCAGGCAGGTGAATCACACGAGGCCAGGGTGGACACAAACCAAAGTCAAACCTGGCTTTGGCTCCTGACTGCTGTGGCACTGCCCAGCACACAGAGACAAGAACAGCTTTTATGTTCTGCCTTTGCACAGTGCCCAGCAACACACAGGCCCTGGGCTACGAGTGGAGGGAATTCTGCAACAGTGCTAATAACCTTTATTAAAATAGGCTTGGGAAACGAAGGCTGAGGTAACCCAAGAACACATCTGACAACTGGGGGTGAAGCACAAAAGGTGGAGCACTTCTCTGTTGCTCACCTGCTTTCCCCAGGGTCTGTTGCATATGAACCACTGTAAAGTGGTTCATACGCTGGTATGGTGTGTCCCTAATGCAGGTAGTCTAGAAAGAAAAACCACACAGGTTACCAGGGCAGAACTAACAGCACTTGCCTGCATTTCTGAATTTTTTTTTCTCAGTTTTTTTAAACTCACATGAAAAAGAGACCCACCTGAGCCTTGAGTAAAGGAGTGAGGGAAAGCCACCTGGGACATCTGAAAAACGGATTTCTAGCTCATAAATCTTTGGGATATATTTTTTTGCAATTTTCTTTGCTGGCAGCAGCTTTCTTCAAATTAACATGGTTTCAGAGATATCCCATCACTTGGCAGTGTGTCATGGTGACATTCTTTCTCCTCCTTCTCCCATCCCTTCATGAAGCTTGCTAAATCTGTCTTATTAAATTCCGCCCAAGTTACCAATTCTGTCCAATGTTCCACTCTCCCTCTGCTGCTCTCATTTGGACAGGACAGAAAAACACGTCCTGGCATTGAAAATGTCAGTTTATCACTTCAGCAACTCTCTTTCTGCTTGTATTTTCGCATCCACATGGCAAGGGCACTGAGATGGAACATTTAGGCATGTAATAATCTTTCACATTAGATAGGGTCAAGACAAATCATAAAACCAGGAAAGATTTCTTTTCTAAGTAGTGTGGTTGTTGAGATTTACGTACCTATATTTTCATACACATATATTTAGAGTCAGTGCAGGTAAGCAGCACGTAGAGGACAGCTTTCTAGGCAGGGATGAAACAGTGATCACCATCTGTGCCTTATGAAATATGGCATTATTATGAAATACTTTCAATATTATGAAATACAACACACAGAAAACTTCCGGAACTGAAGATTAAAGGAGATGCAAATATATATTTCCAGCACATGCAGGGCAGATTCGAAGCTGGAACCTGACGCTTGGTAACAAAGCAGATTAAATATTGGCTGGTATATGAGTTCCATTTGTTTCTTTTTTGGTACAAATCTAATGTTCAACAGGCTAGAGGTATAAATACTGAAAAAAAAATAGCAGCAAGTATTTTGGGTGTCACACTGAGGTTCTGTTTGCAATGAATTGATGTTGCTTTTTTCTTTGATTGGCCTGGTGACATCACTTTCTTGCTGCCACCTTGCACTAGGGTAACTTGATTTTCTAGGGCAGTAATTTCTTTTCAAGATTGTGTCACTGTAATTTAAACTAGAATTTATTCCTTTGCCATGCACTTGTACTGCTTCTCTTGTGCCCAACTCTTATTTCTCTGTAAATACTCCTTTACCAGAGGGATAGACTTAGCTGTTGGCATGTTTCTGGTCAGGTTCTATACACAGCAGTGCAAGTTGAGATAAGATACCTGACTGATCCAAGTAATTTCCAAAGAACTGCGTAAAACAATGAATGGAAAATTTTGAGATTTTCACTGTTACAGAAACTGTTTTTAACTGGTAAATGTCATCCACCTCTGCACCAAAATACAATCCAGATAGCTCACTGAAGGCATTTCAACTACAAAAGAAAAGGTTAATATGCTTTAAAAGTGTCCCTGAGCTCTTGTCATTTACGATCTTTATAATTCATACGTTCATGACAGTGACTCCTCCCCAGTTTGGCAATAATTTAGTGTTGCTGCTTTACAAAATATTTTACCATTCCCTGTTGTTAGGAGGGGAAAAAACCTAGTACACTTAATACTTTTTGATGGTGTACTTTTCCTATTAAATGCCTGTTGTTTGCTTAGCCATCCCCCAACCTGCCAAATTCATAGTGCATGAGAAGCACTGCATGTCTGCACAGGCTCTATCAGGCAAACCTGAGCTTCCCTTGTGTTCTGAGCTGACCAGCTGTGAACTAAAAGACATTTGACAGCTTATTAGTTCAGGGCTGCACTGCGCTACTGAAGTTGTGTGGCTTCTTGTTCAGCTGGCTTGCCTTTAGCAAACTTGGAATGTGAACAAAACAAGCTCAGATATGTCTGTTCAGCCCAACTCACACAGATCCACAGCCACTGAGAATGGGAATTATGTGGCATTTAGATTATAAACATCCAGAATCTCAATCGTGGCAATCCCCCTCAGCTGTCACCTAGAGAGACAGCAGCTCTGTTCTGTGTAACATCGTTATTTCACTTGAACCACGTATGCTTATGGCACAGTCTGAGTGAGATCCAACATGTTTTCCTTTACCCAAACCACTGGAAGGCTCCATTTAGTGGGTGTTTTTAGAATGTGATCTACTATTGCCTCTTGTTCCTTCTTCCCTGCCTTACAAAAGCACAGAACATATTCCATTTACTTCTCTTTTAGGGAAGGTTAAAACTTTTATTTCCTACTTCCCAACAGACTACTCAGACATCAGGATGATCCAGGTGGATAGATTCCACTTTCCCTATTAATAATAAAAGCATGTCTGATTCTTTAACATCATGATTACTGCTCTACTGCTTCAGTTTTCATCATGAGAAAAGAAGGGTTCTACCATATGTTTCAGAAATGATTATATATTTTGATAATAGTCAATAGACAGATAAAATCCAGAAGCAAATTATAAATAGTATCAGGATTAGATTCCTGGTTCTTCAAGAACAAAGCTTTTAAATTGAAGTTTTAAACGTGCCATTTAAAAACGTGACTTTTGATGTACAACAAAAACAACAGAACAAGGCTTGGATCGCTGCAGTTCTTTGCATCACTTTGAGGAAAAACTTAAAGTTAGTACAGTATAATTTTTGTTGTTTTACAACCCTTAACAAGCATTAATTCTACAGAAATAATTTGTTTTATACAAAACTATCAAATTCTAGTCTAGTCACAGTAAGTTCTAAAATGGCAGTTACTTTGAAAAACAAAGACCCTACTTAGTTCAGATTTAGGTCCCATCTCAAACAGGAAGCTGGAATTCATGAAAAGATGCACTGCCCTCAATCTGATGTCAAGTAAGAAAAGGAGCCCTTATTATAAGGCTCAATCCCTACTAAAAATAGGAAAATCTGTGAAAACACCTTTTATTGACAATGTTTGGTAAACACCATAGTTCACAAGTACTGTGTACAAGCTTAATCCTTTGCGAAACAAAATATATTTGTCATGAATTTAAAAGTTTGTGGATTCACACCGAGTGCCTGACACATCTGCAACTGTTTTCCCCTGAAGCATATGCAAAACATGTATTTTTGTACAAAAATTCACGGCTCCATCTCTCTTACTGTTGCTTTCAACACAAAGTGAAGATACCTGGACTTTCTTAAGTAGAATTGTCAGTCTTCATATTACAGCTACTGCTTGGCCTCTGCTTCCATCTGAGTTTCAGGGGATTCCTCAGCTTCTGAAAGCTTTTCATCATCTAAAATTCAGTATTACTGTTAGTCAAATATCCTTAGTCATACATATAGACTATATTGCAGAACTGTTTCCCACTTAAATATTTAATTTTGATTCTCTCAACTGTGTAGTTGAGTATCTGATTCTATAAAATGCTGAGTTCAAACAAAAAAAAAAAACCCTTCAAAGTTTTTAAGAATGTTTATCTCTAACAACTGTTACTGGAAATATGGGGTAACTTCTATAGTATCAATTCAAGCAAACAGTACCAGATTGCTTCAAATCACTGCCTTCTCTTTGCTTACTAATGGTTTATTTCATACTGAAGCTGTGCTTTTCACCAAACTGCTACTTCCTCCACAAAATCCTGAAAGCTGAAAGGTAATCTATATATTCACATGAAAATGCATTTTAAAAAATAATACTTAAGCAAGAGTTAGTAACACATAATAACAATAGCCTTCTGCTAAAGTGCACCTAGGATTAACAGTTCATTCTGCTTAAGAAGAGCTAGACGGCCTTAGAGAATGAAAGTCATCTCTTACAGCCATCCGTGCATTTAATCAGGTCATGCTCAGAGGCTGTACCAATTGTTCTGTCTTCGAAAGACACAGCAAATATCCAGCAAATTTTTAAAACAATATTATCCATATTAGAGCATGAAAAGTTAGTGCTGATTTGAAAATACCAGGTGTTTGTATGACAAAAGGTGACTAATTGCTGAATTTAGCTCTTGTGTCTGACAGTTTTAGTCCCTGTTCTATCACAGACTCACAGGCTGAGTAGATCATAATTTACCTCTCTTGTATTTCAATTTCTTTTTAGTAATGATACCATGATAGCAGTGACATATTCAAAATTAATGAAATAGGAATTACAAAATTAAATTTGGAAATAAGCACAAGAATAATTTTCTGTAAGAAAAACTTTCTGTTTTAAAAAAACCCCCTCAACTTACTATTCTCCATCCTCACATTTTAAAGAATTCTGTTGCCTACAAATTAACCTGAAGCTAGTCAGGAAATGACACAGTGGGTAGCTTGTAGATGAAAAAAAAATCTGAGCAGTCTCAGGCTCTGGATTACTACTGGGGAAAAAAGGCTGTCAATGCAAGAGGTCACCAACCTCAATTGCACAGAGCTATCCCACTGCTGGAAGTTGTGATTCCTTTTGATCCGCTGAAACCTAACCTGGTTATATCTATTACCAAAGAACAGCACTTACTCTCCAGGGTTTGCTGAAGTTCATGGATGGTGCTCAGGAGAACATGGAACTGCTTTCTTCTCAGCTCCAACTGGAATGATAAAATATGTGTTGTAGGAAACAGAGAGCACATACAGCCAAACAACCCATAGCAGATTCTACATTAACTGTGTTCCTAAAAAATTACTATATAACCATATCTATGAGAAACCTACCTTATCTTCAACATTTTCTTTAATGTGAGAAAGATTTTGCAGTTCTTTTCCCAAAGCTTCTAGCTGCCTGAAAAGAAAGAGAGTATTCTTAAAAAGTTCTGTAAAATTCTTGCAAAACAGATTTGATCTAAGTAGAGGAGAAAGAACTATAAAACAAACAGCTTATGTAAACAAAACTAGTGAAATGATATAAAGGTAAGGTCACTTCATGTAATTGTTAAACTATTACATGCTAAAATTGTAATTTCAAGACTTTTAAAAATAAATTAGGACTACAAGCTGGAATACAGTTGTACTCTGGAACATTTGCAATAATTCAGTCCTGACACAACAAGCTATTTATTTGACCATACAATGAAAGTTAAAGAAGTGGATTCAAAGGATCATAGAATATCCTGAGCTGGAAGGATCATCAACTCCAATTCCTGGCCCTGCACAGGACACCCCAAGAGTCATGCCCTGTGCCCGAGAGCATTGTCCAAATGCTCCTTGAACTCTGTCAGGATTGGTGCTGTGACCACTTCCCTGGGGAGTCTGTTCAGTGCCTGACCACTCTCTGGGGGAAGAACTTTCTGCTCCCACTTGAACTCACCATGGACCACCACAATGTTTTTTGAGGCAAAGAATAGCAGGTACCATAATATACCTTTCAAATGAGGATGGAGCACCAACTCTTGCAGGCAAATCTCCAGTTTGGCCCTTCTGCTTCTAATGCCTATCATAATTTATGCACCATGCAATGAGAACTATTTCTTTAAAGGTGAGGTGGACCGAGGCTGATCATCCCTGATTAATTAGCAGGCAGAGTCACAGTGCTGTCAGCAAGGAAATCAACCTTTTTTTCCTGAACCATTAACAGCTGCTGCAGCTAGTCTGGGTAGGGAACCAAAACCACTGTGGATAGGAAAAAGATCTATTTTAGTGCTACCTGAGGGTGTTGTCTGTTTTTGAGCCAGGATGCTGGGTACCTCAAAGAGAATGCCTGAGAGAGAGCTGGGTGTGACATTATCCCTTTCTTTGATAAAAACAGGCTAACAGCTTATAGGGTCATACACTGACTTTGCAAGCATTTGGTTTCTAGTTTCTGAAAACCTTCCAATTGGCCAAATCTTGCTGTTTACACTGTACTGTCAGGTGTAAGCAGACTGTGAGAGGACAGGCAATTTTTTTCTAGTAACATCCAAGCTCTATCCACCTGCTTTACTCCTTTTACTTTACATTCCAGAGAATATTTGCTTAGCCTTCTTAGTTTAGTATCTCCTTTTCTAAGACTCAGTGTCATTTCTTGGCCCTCTGAACAGCTCTTCTGATACTGCATCTAATTACACTGTGGGAACTGTTGTTCAGTAGTTCAGCTCCTGTCACTTCCTGAATTGGCTCCTGTGCACTACTTGTGACTAAGCTGCTAACAGCTTCTTTTGTGCTCTATGACTTGTTCCATGAAACAGACTCTTAAAAGCATAAAGAAAGTATTTTTCTAAACTTTGTGCTATTGTGCCACATAACCTGCAAAAGCTATAAGTGTAACTCTTGCAATAAACCCTTACATTTCTTCTCACAAGAAGGCTTCTCAGGTGATTTTTAGTCATTAGGAGTTCCATGGAAAGTGTGACATTGTTAGTGAGGCTTCCTCTATTCTGACTTAAGGGTGGCCTTTGGTTCATTGTATCATTTTCTGTATACTTTCCTACATACTGCATTCTTACCAGCTGTAACTTACCACTCTTTCTAGCTTTGCTTAAGAAACTTATGCTTGGATGTGTTAAGCAAAATTAGAACAATCCCTCCAAACCTAAACAAGCCAGCATCCTCTTAAGATAAAAAAGTATCATTTATTATAGAATTATAGCATAGTTTGGGTTGGAAGGGACAATAAAAGATCACCTAGTTCCAACCCCCTGCCACAGGGAGGGACATCTTTCACTAGACCAGATTGTTCAGAGCTGCATCCAAACTGGCCTTGAAAACTTCCAGGGATGGGGCAGTCACAACTTCTCTCATTTAGCTGTTTCTATTCTTAATTGACTTATCTGAAAAACTGCACTTTTGGCAGTTCTTTATTAAAGACTTGATAAGTACCACATGCTGACTAATGAAGTAAGAAGTAGTCAAGCCTCATGAGAATTGCCTATAATAATCAAAGTTGTGGTAATGAAATCAAGGCACAGAAAAACAACATACAAGAAAGCAATATGTGAAATATTGTCAGTGGCTTATAGCTATAAAAATGCTATTACTAGGGTACTAATATAACCAAAGCACTTCCATTTGCTATGAAATCTATGCAATATGAAAAGACAGCCTCCCTTGGCAATTTCACTGAAAGTGGGCAACAGGATAAGTGCACAGCTGCACTTAAATGGGAACATTAACCCCATACTACATCTTTAATCAGCTTAAGATGAACAAACTCATAGATGCAATAAGTCCTGGAATGTTTCTATGGCTCAATAAAGTTAATCTCCCCACAAGTGCCCCAAAAGCACAGATAGTGACGTAAACTCAGAATGTGACAAGTAGCACTGTGAGTTGCATGCCAGATGAGTTGGACATGGGGTAGGTCTGACCTGCACGCCAGGGCAGGTTATATGAGGTACACAACACAGCCATTTATAACCGGACATGCAGGAACAGCTACTACAGGAAAACATAAAAAAGAACCTTCAGAGCCTTCTCCTGCTTTCTCTCATTCCACCTTAATTGTTTGCGTATTATGCATTTCAAGTGACTCCCGAATCTCTGGCTGGTGCAAGCTAAAGGACTGCCCACTATCTCCCTCTTTGGACCAACTCGTTCCTGGTAAACTGACATCAAATGTACATTTACATCTGAGTTCACTTACTCACCTCAACAGTGGAAAAATTCCAACTACAGAACAATTAGCAATGCTTCTGACCCATACAGATGGAGATTAAAGAAAGCTCATAAGGGCACAGAAACACAAGTTTTTATTGTGTCAAAGAATTTATACAAAAGTGAGGAAAAGTCAAACTGAAACCAAGGAAATGTGAAGTCTGGTGACTTCTAGCTTACTGCCCTACTATAATTTAAAGTAGTTTTATACTTACTTCAATGTTTCGTGTCTATCTGGATGATGTTGTATGACTTTGGCCAATGCATCATATTCTGAAAGACATTTAAATAGTTAATCTAATTACTTCTGAAAATACCGATTCAAGAACCAAACCTCAGGTACCACAGACTCTTTTTCCTTCTTGAAAAACTGATTTAACATTTTCCAAAACACCTTTAGATAGCTCTGCATTGCTGTACACTGGTCTTTTTCATCTAACTCATGAACATTGGGTTTAGATACAATCAAATGTATATGTACAGAAAACGGTGCTGATGTAACGCATGAATGTTCAAGATTTTTAGACAAAAGTACAAAATGATGCATGGATTATTTTAATTTTTAGGATTTTTTTAAGAACTATTACACATTAACAATATTATGGTTATACAGGCAACTAACACAGCCATTTGCTGATAGTAAGACTGTACATATGCCAACTACCTCATCCACATGGAAGAATCTGTGCTGCAGACTGGACAGAACACATCAAAAAGCCAACACTTCAGACCTATGTTTGTGAAGATGTAAGAACTCTACATTCCTACTAGTTAAGATTATTTTAATTTCCAGTTGGTTTCAAAATTATCCACTGCATTGATCAAACAATTGTATTTAAAACCTTTCATGTTATGTTTCTAAAATTTTTCTTTGGCATTTCATTTATCATGAAAAAACAAAATTTTGTTTCTTTTTAACTGCTCATCTTTTAGAATGCTTTAAGTTTCAATTGAACTATGAGCATATACTTTTAAAAGTAGGGGAAAATACACCTCTTGTAATAGGTATTCAGAAATGACACTGTTTTAGATTTTCCTGATGCTGCATGTCATTGAGATCTCCTGATTCAATCTTGCCTGTGTCATCCACCCAAACCTTTCAGTAGTGGGTGTGGAACCCACCAGCTTGAATGCGGTAATCAGGATGCCTTGCACTTCCAAAAATTTGGAATCTATTTTCCAGTACAATGTATTTTAAGAGATAAAAAACCAGTGAAGCCCACCAGTGTAAAAACACATATTGCTCCTTACCCTGGCGATTTTTTCGAATCCTTTTTGCTTGCAGGATTTGTTTTTTGCATTCAGAGATCTTCTCATGGGCTGCAGCTATACTATTTTCTTAAAAAAAAAAAAAAAAAAAAAAGACTTATATTGAACTCAAACAATACATGTAAATAAACCATTCTGGTAAATTCTAAAAGATAAAGAGCTGTTTGTGACGTTTTCTCACATTTACCTATATCCTTATAGATTTTTTCATAATTTTCCATCTCTCTCAGGTTCATGTCATATACCAGAAGAGTTTTTCCCATTGAAAATTCACATTGTGATAAAGTACTCAGCATTCGTTGGTACTGGCTGTATCTGAAAACAGACAAGACATTTACTCCCAAGCAGTATAAAAATACTTCCTGACTTTACAGAACAAGAAAGCAAAATTTCATGTAGCATAAGGGACAGCGAAATAGTAATTATTCAATGAAGAAAAGATTTCAAAGAATCTATGTATAATTTTGTGGGAGTTAGAAACACTGTACACATTAATTCCACCATCATGTCCTTCCTTCTCAGTGTAAAGTGGGTATTAAAGCAGTGAGCAGTTAGACATAGGGCTTATAAATTTCCCAACTCGGTTTGGCCCTGTGACCATCGAAATAGTATTTTAATACTGCAATGCTTTTCTATATACACATTCATAATACTGTGTTCTCTGGGAATTTATATCCAGTACTAACAGAGACCCCAGAGAAGACCGTCACTCATCCCTTATTACTTTAGCCTTTAAAAAAAGAGAACCACAGCAGCAGAAATACCAGCAATACTTCCCTAACAGAATAGACGCAGAACTGCCAACTAAAATATTCGAGTCATGATCCTGTTATAATAGCGGGACTCCCGGCTGGATCACGCAGCAGCACAGCAATCCTGAGGGCATTCGAGCGGTGCTGGCAGATTTCACGATACAGCCCGCAGCCTTCAGTGATTTCTGACCCGTGTGTAGCCCTCCTCTCCCAGCACAGTGCTCGGCGTTTGTCCTGGAAACACCACAGAGCCACAGGAAAAGCAGCTGTGCACATTTTAACACGCATCTCTTCCAAATGGATCGAGCCCTATTTTCCACTGAAACACAAGCTGAGCAGTTCCGAGACTTAGAAAACCAAAACAAAACAGATACCCTTCCTCCTGAGATCCGGAATTACACCACTTAATGAAACTCTTCACCAACAAATTGATCCGCCTGTCGTCACCAGCTCCATCGCCATCGATCAGCAGCCGCTTGCGGATAACTTCATCTGGGGAAAAACTCCTGTTAGCCCCTCACGCCATGGCAGCCGCCTGCCAGCGCCTCGCGCGGGTTTCTCCCGGCCCTTCAGGGAACGATTTCCGCAGCCGGAGCGGGCAGATCTGCTGAGCCGCGGGGGCTGCGGAGCCGCGGAGTGCATGGAGGGCCGCGGGGCCGGGGCCGGGGCCGCGATGGAGGCCTCTCTGCGGGGTGAGCGGCCCCGGGGCGGGCACGGGGGCCTCGAGCAGCCGCTCCCCGGAGGGCGGGCGGAGGGCGCGGCGCTGAAGGGAGCCCGGGCGGGGGTCGCGGGGCGGGAGGAAGGAGGGGAGGATG
>VZRN01000404.1:1006652-1033252 GCA_013397935.1 Dasyornis broadbenti
CCCCCGCCCGGCCGCCCCGCCATGCCCCCGGCACATGGTCCCGCGCCATCGAGGCCGCCGGGATCGGGGGCGCTTCGGCCGCGCTCCCGCCACGGCCCTGGCTCGAAGTGTCGTCCCCGCGGTGCCGTCACCATCGCCCTCGGTGGTCCCGACCTCCCAGCACAGGGCTCCCGCACGGCCGCGGCGGTGTCGTCCCACCTGCGGTGATGGTGGCGATGGCACAAGGGAGCAGGTGGACTGTCCCGCCATGGTGGCGATGACCCTGGGAGCAGGTGGATGGTCCCGCCAAGGTGCCCGGTGTCATGGACACGGCACTGTGAGGGTGGTGGGATCCGCTGTGGTGGCTGTCCAGCCTCTGTGGCTGGAGGGAGCGGGAGCGCGGGCTCCTCGGTGCCTTTTCCTAGGTGAGGGTGTGGAGGACGTGCCCATGGCGCAGGTGTTAGGGAGCCGGACTGGCCTCCCTCTCCGCCCTTGGACTCATCCCCACGCGATGCTGGAGGACAAGCAGCAGGGCCCAGGGCGTGCAAAAAAATCATTATTCTGGTGTGTTTCCTGGCGAGTTTAACTATCATCAGCAGATAGTAACAATAGTTGTTTCTTCCTGCCCTGGCAAATAAGCTGATGCTGGAAGACGTGTCTGAGGTAGTGTAGATGTATCTGGAGAAAAGAGATATTAGGATGCTATCATATGTTGAGTTTTAGGCTTTTGGTCCATAGACTTGGACACTTGGACAGGGCTAAAGCTGGAAATGTTACTGTAGTGTGTATCACAGTACCTGAGACGTTGCCAGAGCCTGACATCTTCCTATTCCCTCTTCCTTTTGGTTTGGACAGTTAAGTGGCTTATGGTCTGGTTCTGCTTAGCACTGTTCATTGGCAGTTTTAGGCTGATGGGGAATATCAGGGTGAGAAAAGAACAAAGTTAATGTGTGCTATAATCTGTTAGTTCCTGGTTTTAGAGCTGTGAGTGATTAAGAGGCGCCTTTTTGTTCTGGATAGAGGCATTTAATAGCTCTTTACGGATTTGTAGATTGTTTCATGTCAGTGCATTGTCTTCAGTAAGCAACTGGTTGGGTCCTTTGGAAGGTGCTATTGGGAAAAGCATTACTGGAAGTGGTCATTAAAACTCTGCCTGAACTTTTAGGAATAAAGAGTTTCCAACATAGAAAACTTGGATAAGTGGTTTCTGTTCTTGAGATTTTTATGTACTCTTATGTGGTTGGTGAGTGATGTAATTCTATATGAAAAACTTAACTCTCTATCCAGTTACCCAGGTTTGCGCCAAAGAATGGGCCATGCGTTCATGCACTTTGTAAATGCTATTAAAAACACTCCCTTTTATGAACTCTGATTTTGTTGCTATTTAATATAGTTGGTTTGACTAAAAATTTTGGGGTTTTTTTAGGCTTTGGTCACTATAGTACAGCCTTAGTATTTTGCCAAAGGGTGAGAAGAAGACCTAGCTGAACTTCTCTAGGTAAATTTTATACAGGTACTGCCTTTCCCTCTTTACTCACTTACTTCCTTTTGGAAGTCTTAAGCATCTTGAAACATCCAGTTAATCAAGATTTAATATTTTTCTTGCCCCTCTCTGAGCTCTTCCATTTTCTGAGCCGTTACAGTTTTTACCACAGAGAGAAGTTGGTCAGAACTGAAAACTATTATAGATGAAAATCCACAATTATTTATTTAATCATCTCAGAACTTCTGTATGATTTTCTGTCATTTAATCCAATACAATCTTTTCTCACTTTTTGTTCATCATTCCACTTTTGGTCAGATAGTCTTATTAGGCTCTCCACAATGACAAATAGATAGTCCTTGAGTAATTCATTTAGAATATAGCAGTCCATATGACTAGTTAAAAATATTTAATGACTTCTGTGCCATTCTTCTCTTCATATGTGTTACTAATTACAAGCTTCTGTGAAATCTCTTGTTCTGGGTCTTAGGCTTATATGAACAATTTTGAGAACAAAGCCATTATTTTTATTTTTATAATAGGGCTTTCAGGCATCATCGATGTTCATTAACTTTTCTCCTTGAGAATGGGGATTAGAACTGGGTAAATACGTGGTCAAGGATCTCACTAAGACTAGGTATTGATACAATAGCCTGTTCTCTCTCCTGCTCTGTTTTGACATATTAAATATCTATGAGATGTTTTTGCCTGGGAAGCCAGTTCCAGCTTGCTGGGTTTCTATGCACGTTTGAGAATTCACTCTGCCTTAGGAGTATTTGTTTGGATTTGCTGCATTTCCAAGTAGAATTCCTCATTTTGTAAGTGTGAAACAAACCTTGCTTCATGTGTGTGGAGTGTGTTGCACTGGGCTGTATACAGCCATGTCTTTGCCATTAATTCAGGGTGATGTATGATGTAGATCTCTGGAGCAGGGTTGACCTGCTCTTATTTATTTGTCCTTCACCACTTCGGGTATTCTCTGCAGATTCTATCAGCTGCAGTCTTTTATATAATCCTTCAACTGACCAGCAGACACACTGAGTAGCAGTGGACCTTCCCTAAAGCATCAGTAGTGGAGATTCACGCAGTAGGATAAAATGTCTTGCACAGGGGTTAGCACCTGACTCTGTGCCAGCTCTTCTGGGATAAGTACCTGTGTGTGCTTTCAACCAAGCTAAATGTGATGCC
Source organism: Dasyornis broadbenti (assembly GCA_013397935.1). NCBI lineage: Eukaryota > Metazoa > Chordata > Aves > Passeriformes > Dasyornithidae > Dasyornis > Dasyornis broadbenti. The sequence continues at coordinate 1,009,303 of VZRN01000404.1, forward strand.
GTTTTCCCTCTTTCCTTGAATTCCTTCATGTGTGCCATATGGTAAGACCCTGGAGCAGCTTATATATAATAATTTGTTGCACATCTGTCCTTGTCAAAAGTGTTCAGTGATCCTCTGTAATGTTTCCAGGTGACTCTGGATGCAAGAAGTATAACCTAGATGAGTTTAGTACTGCAAGATGTTACATGTGTGTGGAACTGGCTCTGATTTTTCATTAGTATCCTTTTTTTTTTTTATCCTGAAAATACAGCTTTTAAGTGCACTGATGTTTTCTTTATTGAGGAAATCTGTTAGTTCTGAAGTTTTCTTTCCTGAAAAACAATCTATGAGAGCCAAAGTTTAAAGTGACTTTATGCCTCTTCCCTTTTTCTTTAACTATGTGTATTTTTTTTTTCTCAACTGCAGAAAAAGTTAAAGGGGAAGAAGCTTTTTATAGTATTCCAGGCTATAATGAGCTATGATTTTTTAAGAGCTAAGAAAACAGCCTTAACTATTGACGAGGTGGATTTAAAATATTTTTCTTAAGCCTTCCTAATAATTTATGAGGTGGTTTTAGATTCCAGGTTTTCTTCATGTTGAATAAATTCTAAATCAGACTTCTGTGCAACACTAAATCTTACAGAGATCTAAGTATAGTAGGTCAGAAACTGCAGGGTATTTTTATCCAGTCCAACCTATATTCTTGTCAGAAAGCCATACTAAATTTATTTAGCGAGACCTATTTTCTGTAAGCCTATGTTTAGCTTTACTTTTTACCACCATCCTTTATTTTTTCTCTTGATTATATACCAAGATTTTGTGCAAGACTGATATCAAGCTAACCTAGTAGGGTCATGCTGTTTTTCTCATTTTGAATTATGTTAGTGTTTTATTTTCTTTGCAGTCTTCTGTAGCCTCAGCATTTACTGAAAATTAGCATCAGTGTTCCAAGAGCTTGTCATCTCGTTCTGTAAAAATTCTAAGACACTGGCTGTCTAATTCTGCAGATATTAAAATAGTCACTCTTGGCAGATAAACCTGAAATTTTTCAACCCAGTGATTGAGGTATAAAAAGTAGTGAGTGGTTCTTAGCCTTGTAAGAAGCTGTCCTGACATGGACCCTTGTGTTTCTGCAGACCCAGCACATTTTCGTAGAATTATAACAGAACGAGAGAAGGGAGGATGAAAATACTTGTTGTGACTGTAGTGACAATACTAATAAATTTAAAAATCCAACATTTTATTATCTGAACAGTAATCAGTTTTGCTGTCTACTGCCTGTGTTACCAAGATTGATTAAATGTAAAATCCCATACTTTAAAAACCAGGCTCCTATTAGATAATAGTGTAACAACAAGTCGTGGTCTACACTATTGATTTTATTTGTTAATTTTTATTTTGTAACTAGAAGAAGCCTGTAAAATTGCAGAAGTTTTGACTGAAGCACTTTGCAAAATACTAGTCCTGGAAACATTTTGTTCATTAGAAAGATATTTTATCACTACTACTTTTCTCCTGAAGGGAGAAAAGCTTATCCTAGTCATAAAAAAAATGGTGCTGCATGGTCCTTTGAAATATTTTTTTCCTAAGTAAGGTCTCTGTGTCTTAGTTAATCTCAATTACACAGGTGGCATTCTGATATTGTCCTCTTTCAACTATCTTCACAGGAATTATGTAACAGCTTTCCATATTTCATATCCGGATCTTACTGAATATTTATGAAGCTTGAAGATCAATTATTGTACATTTTAGGATGATCTGTGACTAATATATTAAAGCTTGTCAAAGCTAAGTTGAAATTTCATGATACTGGAAATGTGGGTATTCAGTGTAGAAGCCAGAGATTTCAGTGTGGGGATACAAAGGAAAATGTGCCTTGTGTGTGTGCCAAAAGGGGCTCTAATTGAGGAGTGGAATTAGCAGGAGTGGCACCATGGATCATGATACCTTTTCCCAGGGACTTGGTAGATTTCCACTTAGCGGGAAAGTCAAGGTGTTTTAACAGGTGTCTTAAGGAACTCTGTGTCATGAAGCTACTGCAAGACATATTAGCTGGTTAGAATTTTCTTTTAATCTAAAAATCATTAACACTGTAGACTTGAGCTGCCTGTGCGATGGCTCGGAGATCCCACATGATGTCTGCATTCTGTGATTTAAAGTGACTCAGGTAATGTTAGGGTGGCATTTCATGCTGTTTTATGTATTTTGTAAGAAAGCATTTATTCTTTCGGAATTATTTTTGACAGGATTAGTCAGTTACCTAGCATTCTCTTAATTTTTTGGCAGGATATTTTCAGAGCGACTTTATTTTTTTTCACCAAGGAAAAAGAGCATATTCTTAGTTTTTCCTTCCTCAGACCTTCAGTTCATGGCTTTGGTAGCAATCAGCGTCATACCAGAGTTTTCAGAGGAAGAGGTAGATGTTTAATGAGGTTTTACCATTGACTTAAAAGAAGAGTTTGTCTTTGCTGGCATTGGGCCAAATGGTAAATGTTTGTATTTAACTGTGGTTTGAAACACTGAGTGTGAACAATGAGAGAGCTGTGAGTATCATATTTACTTGTATCAAGTTTAAATAAATAACTGTTAGTGCTACCGAGGAAATTTTGCACAACGATTACAAGGGAAAACAGGCATTTCCTCCTTTGGAAAGCAGCTCTTGCCCGACTTCAGAGTGGTGTTTTCTGAATCACGTGGCCAGATGCTTTGACTTGGCTAAGAAAGCTGAATCAGAGCTATTGCGCAGCTTCTGAGTCAGCTTTTCAAAGTTTAATAAAATTGGTTGGTCAAGTTTGTTTTCTTTTATTTATTTGTTAAAAGCAGTCCCAAACTGTAAAAGGAGATGTAGAAATTTTATAAGGCTTTGAGCTTGGCCACATCAAGGAGAGATGTTGAAAGAAAGGTTTCTGTCTCATGAGATGGAGAAAGAGAGTATCAGGTCTATTGATAAACATCTGTTTCTTGTTTTAAATTGGGTTTATATTTTGCTTTGAATTATTTTACGGTTTATTTTCTTGTAATAGTGAAACTCTGCCAGTGGGTAAGCACAACTACAATTTACAGTTCCCATTAAACATGATACAGTGACACATGTTCTCACTCTCTGATTTCTGAGGTACAAGCCTGAGCAGTGAAATAGAAATAATTGGAGGCATGATTGCATGCTTGGGTGATACCTGCTCAGGTTTAGGTTTTAGTTTGTAATACGTTGAATGAAATATGGGTGGCACTGGTCGGGCACTGAACAGGCTCCCCAGGGAATGGTCACGGCCCCGAATCTACTGGAGCTCAAGGAACACTTGGACAATGCTTTCAGGCACAGGGTGGGATTGTTGGGGTGTCCTGAACAGGGCCAGGAGTTGGACTTTGATTCTTGTGGGTTTCTTCCAGCTCATAATATTCTGTGGTTCTCTGATCCTGTGAAAACACTGAACTTTGTTTCTGATCACTGTTAGCCTACCAATAAGGACTGCAAACACTGTAAAAAAGCCCAAAGTGAAGTTGTGGCTTTAGGAAGATGGCATATTCTATTCATTTTCTTTATCTGGGGTGCCAAATGAAGCTTCTAAACTATTGCTTCAGTTGGTGTCAAAGCAGATGGTTTAAACAAATATTTCAAGAGAAGTGTGATGAGAGGATAACTGGGCATTTCCAGCAGAGACTGTCAGATCCAGAAGAAGCAGATCCAGGTTGTGGCTCAAGCTGGTTGTACCAAAGGGAAGGTTGGTCTGGCTGAGGCCAATTGGGTCATGTTTCCGTGAAGGTGGGGGGAGGGCCTAATTCTTCGGTATTTGCTGGTGGTTTGTTGAAATTATACCAGCCAGAGCAGCTTGAAGGAGATGATGAATCTGCACATTTTCTACGCAGTAGCTGAAGTAGGAACGTGCTTAAATCCTGCCTCTCTCCAGGGCTAAGCACCTTTCTCTAGGGAGCATTTTGGATTCACGCTCTCTTGAAATTAGGATCATAAGCCCTTTCTTTCAAAAAGGGAGCAAAGGTCAATCTTTGCTTTCAAAACCCAGGAGGTGGCGGTGGTTCTGGTTCCCTTTTCGTCATTAGCAGAGCTGTTATCCGCTAGACTGCTCACCACATGTGTGGGAGACTTCAACCCAGATATCCTCCTTCCTGAGGGGATTAATGCCCATAATTCGTTCCATCACAGTGAATTTTGTAATCACCAGACTGTTGACTAGTATGAGGTGGTTTTGCTGTCAGAAAGATAGACTGAACACAGCAGTGAAACCCAACACAAAAGGTATTCAGTGACTGAGGACTAAGGTGTTTAAGGGAGTAATTCATAAAAGCAAACCAGTAATTTCAGAAGTGCAAGAACAGAACAATCAAGATAATTTTTGCATTGCTGGTCAGATTCTGTTCAAAGATGTACGAGTGCCTCCCTGGTGAGTTCTGTGCTTTATTTTCAAGCAGGGATAGAATTTGAGCTTGAAAAGCACAAGGAACAGGAAAAGAAAACCCCAACAAATAGTGGAATAAAATAATCTGCTTCATAAAATGTTTTGGTGGGTTACAAAAGGTAAATAGATAAATTAATGTCAAACATTAGGAAAAAGAGGAATTGAACACAAAATACATTATTTATAAGGTATGTATTTATCCATATGTATGTATATATACATGTAAATTTTCAGTTGAGATATGAAAGTGACTATATGTGGGCCCAAAACTTTGAGCCCATAGTGTTATTTCTCTTAGTAGTAGTTACAAAACTAGTAACAATGTATCTATTAAAATTGTTATTTTAAGATGGTTACAAGGTAACTTTTCTTACCATGTTTTAGTAGAGATGCTGTAAACAAGCATTCAGATTTGCTTGTTGGAGTTTTTTTTCAGAACATTAGTGCAGAGTGCTTGAAAACCACGAGTTCTTTTTGGTCCTCTGCCTTTTGCTTTTATTTTAATAAAAATTTAGATTTTTATTTTACCTGGAGAGAATTGAACTAATAAAAGAGGCAAGGCAGATAAATTGGATTTTATAACTTAGATTAATAAAGATTGGCTTGTAGGAAATGAGAGCCATGCTAATAATAAGTACACACCTGTGATTTTGTGGTTCATGGTAAATATTTTCACTTCAGTTTCATTCCAGTGTCACTTTGACAGTTATGAGTTGGTGGGGTTTTTTCATTTTTGAGAACTGCTTGTGGTTTTTGGTGTGTGTGTGTATATATATATATATATATAAAGCTAGGATGGTGTTGAACAATAACATCCTGAAATAAAATTGTGCACGTGTATATTAAAATAAAACATACAAGATTTTTTTTTTTTTTAATGTCATTAGTTTGAAATTTAATTTTAGAAGTACCCAGATCGCACTTGAGCTGCAGCCACTTTGTCTGGATTGGAATTGGAGGATATTTGCTGTCAGATATTCTGGTGGAATTTTTCTTTCCTGTTATTATGTGAAAGACTTGCACAAGCAGGAGTGACTGACTTTAACTGTAGTTTATGTCATCAAACAAATGGAAGGAAATAGCTCAAGAGCTGTTATTTTCAAATGTTTAAAGAAGTCTGTCCTGGTCTTGCAAGCCCTTGAGAGATTTTGAACCTTACTCATTCTCTGAAATGTTGGCATAGACTTACGGTGATAATATAGGTAACAAATTTCCCAGTGACTGGATTTTTCTTATTGAATCTTGATTTGTAATTGCCTCTTCAGAGTCTGTTTCTCATGTCTTTCTAGGACTGGCCTACTAAATTTGGCACAGAGAGTTTCAGGTCTAAGACAGCCATTTTGCAACCTACATTTTCTTCTCTTCCTGCTAATATCAGTGAGTGAAATTGCTGTTCTGCATCTTCTTTTGAGATGGGTGCTATGAGAATGTGTTGCTCCTTTGCAGAGGCCTCGAAAAGTTAAATTGTTTTTAAATAAGCAGCTGCTCTCTGCTGTCTTCTGTGCAGGTGGTGTCTTTTAAGCAGCTGCAGTGCTGTCAGGGCTTGAGGAAAAATAAGTAACAGGCAGCCCTAGCACAGGGCACCTTCTGGGAGATGTGGGTAGGGTACAGCACCATGTGTTGTGGTTGAGAAATGTGTTAAAGCAATTCACAACAAAATGTTGTTTTTTTGTTTTTTTTGTCACAACTATAGAAATAGGAAAATATTACCTTAACCATGTGTCATTGTAGTTAAAGGAATGGCTTCTGCTAATCCAGTTGTCAGCAGGGCCCAGACTTGGCTACGCTCCATTATCCTTTTTGTTGAGAAGGGAGGAAGGAGTTATTGGAAATTCCATGATCTCTGGTGTCGAGTCAAAGATCTTCCCAGGCAAGTGTCTCATGGAGGGCAATGTTGATATGAGATATAGTTGTCTGTTGTTATCAGAGAATTTAAAGCCTAAGAGTGATATTTGTCTTAGAAATAGAAATGCTTCAAAAAGAGAAAACGTAACTATTGAGACTTTATGCATGTAAAGATAGTACTGGAGGATATATAAAAGAAAAACCTCGCTTTCATGTGGTCACATTTTGTGAAGATTTACATTGAAGCTTTCAGATCAATTTTTGACTTTTTATTTCTCTTACCATTTGATGAGTGTTTTTCTGCGTTTCTATTTTTTCACAGCTCTTCTTTGTGCACCATCTCTGATATCAATGGGAAAATGCATAGTTTTGTTGCAGGGCAATGGGGCCAGCCTTCTTTTTATATTTGTGCTCACATTATAACAGTGACGTTTTATTAACTCACAAACAGGACTTGAATTTTTAAAGTGATAGGATTATCATCTATGCTTTTATTTGTTTTACTTATCTGTAAAATCACTGCATAGAGTAGGAGTACCTGCTGTGTTCTAGCTGATCACCCTGAAGTTTGTCAGACAAAATAACCAAAAGAAATCTATATAATAATATTAAGGATCCTGAGTTTGTGAAAATAAGTCTGCTCGATCTGCTTTACTTTTGAAATAAAGTATTCGTTAAGTGCACACATGGAGGACATGAGGTCTGGATGGAATGAAATTAGGAAAGAGAGGGTGTGGAGATGCCAGTGCAGTTGCTTAAAGATCTTAAAAACCATGATGCATAAACAATGTGTGTCACAGGAATGCAATTCCTTATGGCAAAAAAAGAGGGGACTGAGAGGATGAGAACATGGATCTGTTGAAGGGCATTGCAAAGCAGGGGGCTTGTGGCAGGTAGGGAAATAAATAGATCATATTCAAGCAATGAAGATTGATCATGGGCAAACACAGTTCTCTAGTGGAAGTGTTGAAAGGCTGGAATAATCACCTGTGGGACAGCGGATTGTCCATTGCTCCAGGTCTTTAGGAACAGGTTTGATTACTTGTACTGTTCCCACTAGGTAGCTTAGTTACGGCCTGGGGCTGAGGGATGGACTGGCTGACCTTTGGAGGTTCCTTCCATCTCTCCTTTGCTTTACAGATCTCTAACTACACACTGGACCCATTTTAATAGGCTCATGCTGAAACCTATTTTCCAGCTCTTTAACCTGTTTATCAGTTGTATTTCAAGTGGAATTTGTTGTATCTGTAAAAAAGGCTGTGGTAGTTGTCAAGGAAAGGTTGTGTTTTTCAATAGGTTCTTTGGCAGTGCTTCTTTCATGTCATCCTCCAGGAAAATTCTACAGTGAGTCCCTGTCATCCTTCTGTTTAAATATTCTTCTCTGCTGTAGTGTTGCATCTAGGCCAGTTGCAGAATTGTTATTCTGCTTGGGAAAATGATGGGGATTCGTGGAGTGCCTTGTGGGGAAAATCATGTCCTGAGTGTGGATCAGAATGAGCAATTGTGCCAGCTGGCTGCATTCAAACTGTTGATTTCAGTAACTACAGCTTGACATTTGGTTCATATGTAGGTAGCCATGTTCAACAGTGAGATTTGTAATTCCGTTTAATTTCATTTTATCTGTGAATATGTATCCCCTTAGGAAAAATTAATTTCTTAGTAGGGCTACCAGTAAAAGGAGTGATACTGTGGAACCTGGAGGTTGTGTATCTAATGGAATGATAAATGTGAGAAGAAATCCTGTGTTTTTATAATGCTCCATTACCAGTCTGCCTGTCCATGAGCAGCAGAGTGAGGAAACTGGAGAACTGATTTCTTCACAAGGCATTATTAGTCATAGCTAATAAATTATTTTAATAGCTAAAGAATATGCTAACACTCACACAGCTTTGGCTTCACATCTGTGTATGGTTTGCAGAGAAGGGAACTGCTACTGCGACTATTTTAAAATGCAAATTATTATATTCTCCAGGTAAATGATAACAAAAAAATCTTTCCTTTTATTCTGTTAAAGAGTATCTAGTGGTTGTTTGACTAATGCTTGAGTATTAGGCACCTTATTAATAGTTACGTAAGTAGTAGTTAGAAAAAGATATGATTTTATACAGTATAATAAGCAGCTGTGAATTAATACAATATATAAATATGTGTCGAGCTTACAGTGTGTCAGAAGTGCTGTTTGCTTGGGTGGGCTTTTGTAGACATTTAAGCCGCTAGTATATTTGGGTCAGTATGAGTGTATTTCTTAAAATGAAAATATTAGTGTTTTTAAATTAAGTTTCATTCCACTAAAAAGACATTTCTTGTTTTATTATTATCACTAATGTCATGAATGTTAAAGCCTTGGCAGCATTTTAATGCAGGCAGTCTTTGAAATTTCACTGTTGCATTTTCAGCTAATGATGAGATTCTATAGTCAGTTTCTTAGCATGGCCCAGCATATTTCTTAGCAAACAAACTGAAACACAGGATGTACTTGAAAAACAGTATAGTGCTATTTTACATATATATTTTCCCCACCTGTGCAACTTAAACGTTTATAATAAAATTGCAGTTTTCAGAGAAAAGCAGGGAGACATGGGCCAAATGCTCATTAGTCAGAAGGCATTTTTAGAAGAGAAACCTGACTACTTTAATCTTGTAAGTTGGTTGTAACTTTCTAGAGTGTGAGTTCTCGGTTTTTGGGTTTTTTTTCTTCTGACTGGGGTTGACATTTCTGTCATTGCTTTAACATTTCAGTCCTGCTCTTGTGAGGCAATGCACTCTGGCTCTAGATGGCAGTCACTGGTAGGCAAAGGGAAGATTTGCCCTGGGATGGATGCTGGGCTTAGTCCCTGCACTGGTTGGCTTCTCCAGCTGGAATTTTTATGGGGTTGGACAGCAATAAAAGTGTCACCTCTGCTTCTTTCCCTTCTGAACTGCAACAGCGATACTATGAAGAAAGAAAAGAAAAAAAGGAGGGGGAAGACAGATAATATCACAGTGAAATATTCACAGAAGAGAGCTGTAGTAACGCTGACAATACGGAAGAGATTTCTTTTATGTCGGCATGACTCCTGTCCTAGATTAACAGACATAAATTTGTTTATAATGGAAGAAATGCCAGTTTTTCACTAAATTCAGTTTTGAAGAGTGAAATAGATTGTGACCAAAGTGCAGTCAGGAATAATAGGAGTAGAGAAATGTGTGATCGTAACTTCATTTAATTGAGTGAAGATTTCCCCACAGTCTTATGGACAACTGTTGAAGCAGAAATAGTTCTATTTTTTTTTTTTTTGCTTAAAACCTTGTATCTTCCACCCTACCCCCAACATCCCCATCCTCCCTTTGTAGTGTCCATCCTTTCTCAATTTCCAAACTCTTTCCCATCATTATATAGGGAATTCCCTTCCTTCGTCCTTATTACCATTCTGTCTCTTGCTTCTCCACTCTGTCTCTTCTCTTTAAAGTAGGACGGGCTTTAAGGTTTTTCTTTCTCTCTCGGTATAGGCGCTGTTTGCCTCCCAAACTCCTCACTGCTAAACTGATAGGAAGTTGCTGTTGAAAAAGGCATCAGCACTCAAGCAAATGAGCAACAGTTTCCCGCCCCTTGCTGTGTTGGGCTGATTGCACTTCATGCGATGAATGCTGCTTGATAAGAAAGCTACTGTTACCATAAAAATCACAGTTCAAACCCAGGATTAATCTATACATTTTATTGATCCCTGGTTTCAAATACAGTGCCAAATTACAGTCTTGTTTACCTATGTGCAAATCCCAAGGAACTCTGTGGAAAGAGCTGGAGTAATTTTGGATGTACAAAGGTATACTTAAGATCATGTTTTGGCCTTCAATTATAAAGATAAAGAAATTATTTACTGTTATTTTGCATGTTGTATTAAGTACCAGCTCTAGTAAAAGGACTCTGATCCTCTAAGTGCTTTGCAGATATTCTGCAGGATATTTTTGCACTAAAAAGGAGTAACCAAGAACCAAAAGATCTTGATTTTTGCTTAATACAAGCCTAGCAACAAGCTTTTAATTTCTTAACATAGTTTTAACTGTAGAAAACTACAGATTTTTGAAAAGAAAGGTGCTTTAGCCGCAGAAGAATTAAAAAAACCCCAAGCCACCAAAAAACCCCACCCAAAGATTTCATTAAGTCTATATTTTCACATGTTTATAATGAAAAAGACCATTAACATTTCCAGAGCTGAGTTTTACAATTCAGTCAAGTGCATTTCCAGAGCTAGTTTGAGAAATGTGGACCATCGTCTGTGACGGAAAGCTTTCTGAGAGTTAGGGAGTAATTTAGTACAGATTTCCGTGTGAAGTTCATGTGCAAGAAATACAAGATAGAGGTAATTCTGGTATTATGTCAAGATTATATATTAGGGTGACAGGTATCACAGTCTCTAATAGATCGCAGAGGACAGAGATAATGAAGAGTGATGCTTTGTGTTCCCGAGCCTGCCTTGGGCCTGGTATGTAACTGCAGGCAAATCACTCCTGCTTCCTCAATTCCTGTGTCTGTAAAAATGATGACAGTGATGTGGATTATTTTATGTTTCGTTTTGAGATCTTAAGGGAATACATGGAAATGAAGTGGTAGGAACATGAGAGGAAATACAAGGTGGCAAAATAAGCATCTGTATTGCAGACAGCTTTGTTCTGGCAACTGATTATAAAATTATTGATTCTACTGCTCTTTCCTGTTGAGGGTGTCACTATGTACTTGTTCACAGAATTGTAGGAAAGAAATTTGCTATTTCTTACGCTTGCCTATCTTTCAGTTTCTCATTCAGAATTTACAATAAGGTTATTCTGCTTTTATTCTTGCCCATTACCATCCCCATGAGGGACAGTTAAAGCTGTAGTTGGTGGAGGATAAGGACAGCAAAGGTCTGTCTGTCTTTATTTTCTCTATCTCCTCCCTTTCTATCTCTCTGTCTCTCTTTGGCCGTTGAAAATGTAGGTCATATTGCATCACCATAAAATGGAACAGTCAGAAAGGTGTTTGAAAAATGCTGACATCCTTAGCCTGGGGTGCATGCCAGTGTCCTTTGTTTACATTGGGAATAGTGTTGTTCCTGTGTAGGAACCAGCATCTCTGTTAAGGTTAGTGGTATGGTACCTGAATTATGAGTCAGATTTTAGGATGACTTTCATCTGCCTGCAGTAATTTAAAATTAGACAGATAAAATGCAGCTACTCAAAATAATGATATACACAAGGAGCTAATTTGAAATCCTTAATCTGCAATAACTGTGACGGTGTCGTTTGAATAATGTTACCTTTAACAGAGAAGCTCAGTAATAAATTTTGCAAATCATATTAATCATGTACTCTCAATTGCCTTGATTAGCTGTGCCTTTCTGCCTTGAAAAGTATGTTTAAATTATATGTTTGTATATTCTTCTTAGTTCTTAGTTTTTTGCTTCGTTTATGTTTTACTTCATGCACCCTTTTAAATGATCCAATCAGGATTTTTTTAATTTAAAAAATGGAAAATCCTAATGTCCAATGTCTTACTGCTAGCTACCAGGCTTTTATTGTTTGGGTTTCTGATGTAATACAAGTTGTAATTGGTATGAAATATTCCTGTGGCTTAAAATGCAGAACATATATTTTTCTTCTCTACAGACATGTATAAATACCATTTTCAAAGAAATGTATAAATATAATTTCAACTTATATTTATCTTAGTTTGCTGCAGTAAGGTAATGTATTTTATGGATTGGAATTTCAAATAGACAGTAGCATAAATCATGCTGCAAGATGTAGGTGTTTTGAAATACAAGACAAAATACTTGCTTGTAGAAAATCTTACCTTATTTCTGAAACCAAGTACGTTTTTTACCTTTCTGTTCAATACTTTGTGTGGTTTTACTTAAATTGGTGAAGTGGAATATACAAAGGCTTCTTATGACTTTGTTAATCTTACTGCTGAAGAAGACTTCTAAGTTGAAAGAGAAATCCTTGGAAGATAAAAATAAAATCAGTGATGCCATGATTTGTTGAGGAAGCTAATGAAAGCTAGTCTTTCCATGTTGCCATTAGACAAAGGAAGATCATAGTAGTCAAAGTCAAGATCCGTCAAGTGCACTTAGCTGTGCGTAATTATTTTGTAGTTTTTAATCAGTTTATTTAGAATTATCTAAAAGGTGTTACTGCTTCTCCATTGATTAAGATATCAGTTATGTAGTAACTAAAATATTAGTTATTAAAGTTTGATCCTTATTATTAATTAAGATACCTATGCATGTTTGAAATATTTTCAGAATAACTTGTATCATTATTATATTTTGCACCAAATATTTGTTTGCATTTGTGTTTGCACTAATAATAGTAAATATTTCGGTAATTCTGCGAAACACTTCCTATTGGTATACATAGAAAACATATGAAATCTTGAGAAGCTGCAATTTTGTAAGTGGTGTTTACACCAATTTAATCTCTGTTTGAAGCATGGAGCTGGTAGTTATTTATCAGTCTGTGAAGATGTGAAGAATTGTGTCTCCTGGAGGAACTAGCAGGGCCAATTATACAATTGGTGGCTCTGATACCATCTTTGACCCCCTGAGATTTTGTGGTTGGTGGGTTCAGAGTCAGTCTCCAGCACAGCTGGGATTAGCCTGGGAACTGCTGGGATTTACCCCTGAGCTGCCAGCTGGCCATAACAGCAGCTCCTGGCCTGCTGCTGCCTGGCTCCTGCTCCCTCCACACCCCCTCCTGCTCCTGCCTCTCCAAGGGGCAGAACGAGGCCTCCTGAGGTTATCCCCAGACGTACAAAAATGTCTAAATGAAGCCCAGTGCTGGGCGTGGTTATACCTTGCAGGTCCACATCTTTGTTTATATAAATATAGCCTTTGTATTTTATCTTAAATTTGAATATTTAGTAGATAACGTAGGGGAAAGAATGTTCCAAAATCTAGGCACATTCTTTGTTGCATGTTTCTGACACCTGAAAAGGAAAAGGACCTAGGATAGCTGAGGCATTGGTTTTGATGCTTTCAAAAGTTAGGGATGCTCTATCACATACATTTCTATTTGCTTTATTTTAATGAGTTGATTTGCAATTACAATTTTCATGTAAATGTGTTTTTCCTTAAATGGATAATATGCATTTGTAGTTGTAACTGTTCCTATATTATATATAATCCGTGTAGATATGGTTTTGACTGGGTACAGCTTCTGCTCTGCCAGGCTGTGGTTTCCTGTCTTGCATATCAGTAACTCCTCAAAGTATTAAATAGCAATTTCATCCAAGTTTCTTTGATAGTCAGTCAGTGAGAGTGACATAATGCTTCACTGGTTTGGAAATGCAGGCCTTTTTCCATTTCCTGGTATGCTGTTTTGGCTATTTTTGTCATTTTTCCACCTTTCAATTGTCTCTCCCTTTTCCAGGGTACGAAGGAGAGAGCTCCCACCTGGCTTGTTCTCAATCATCCGATCACTTCCTTGCATTACTCTCTGCTGACAGTTGTGGTTGTAATTGACCTGCTGTAAATTCTCAACGAGAATCATTCCTGTTCTCTGCCACCCATTATCCAGAGAAAGAGTTCTCTTTAAAGGATCGTTAAACTGTCAGTTTACTCTTTTGAAACTTATGCTTTTAACTTCCTTCAAACTCAACTGCAGGTGTAATCCCTACAGCAAAATTCACAGGTGGTAACATAATATGCTCTGATCTTTCATATACAGAAATAAATTTTTTGCTGATCCATCTTTCACCCTTGTCTTGTCCATTTCTTTACTACCCTACTAGATTTATAAGTCTTTGGAGATGTCTTCTGCTTCATAGTTTTTGTTTTCATTTTTGCATGAAGCAACAGAACTTGCATTTTATGTAGAAAGTAACATTTAAATCAGGATAAAAGAAAGAGCATTTTGCATGCAGAGCTCTCATATCCCCTAAAGAAATTGGGATAGAGATGGAGGAGTGACTTACTTCCACAGCAGGGAGGTCATATGCTTGAAGGGATTTGGGCTTTGAGGCTAAACATCGGAAGATCTTCTGGGTAGGGGATGGTCCACATAAATTCAGAGTCTCCTGTCCTAAACTAACGTAGGACAAACAGGATTTTTGACAAGCACTGCATTGCATTTTCCTAGTCAGCAGCAGCAAGTGTTGAAAAGAAAGTTTTCTATTGTAGTATTCAGTGAGATTTGTATGTGTAACAAGGAAGTAAAGCATTTTTTGAGGCTTCTACTAGTGTAGAAATTTGCTGAAGACCACTTCTAGTAAGCATAAAGCAAAACAGTGCCTGCAGAGGAGAGAGAAAAATGATACTGGTCTTGTCCATTGAAAACAAGAAAAATTTGGATTTTATGCAGTAACTAGAATATAATTAAGCGAGGATGTGCTTCTTAGGATCAGTTATGTCACTGAGTAGAGTTGATTTTAGAAATAGTAAATGTATCTCTAGGTGATCTCAGTCAAGGGAATGTTAGCTGCTAAGCTGCAGTTTAAAGGAAAAGATGAAAAAAGGGTTTATCCTCAATGTGTAAAAAGACTTTAAAGACATAAACTTAGTTGGCGGACATCTTCCCAGAGGAGCAGCCAGAAGTCCGGAAAAGCTTCATTCTGCACCTTCCACTGGAACAGAGCCCTACAGCCTGGGGGACAGCTTGGATGCCCTCTTGGACGGCATTCCTCTTGTCTGGACTTTAGTCCTTTGAGGGGAAAACCATAGTTTTCTCTGAAGTGTCATCCAGTCCTAGTGCTAGGTTGGCCTATTAAAATGTATCTTCATGTCTTTTTCATGATGAAAAAAAAATCACCAGTTTAATTTCAAAGCACTTGTAAAAATCCTTTAATTGATCTTAAAGATAACCTGTGCATGAAAACAGTTGAACCTTTTTCTAAGTTTTAACAAGGCTTTGGTTTAGCTTTAATCAGTTAGGCATTGATTTATGCTAAACCAAGGCAAACTGGGCTTAAGTTTAGTTTATATGAGCAAATTTATAAGCGTTGAATGAAAGGATCTTAAGAACGTAAACTTGAGATGATGAAGGTCCCTTTTGTGGGGAGGCCTCAGTCTGTACATATCTCTAAATTCTTCATCGGTGGTACGGTGACAGTCCCTGATATTGATTACGTGAGGGATCGTTTTTAGCTCTCCACGTTCTGTGGCACAGTGGTAAAGCTTGTCTATGACTGCATCCCAAGAGCCCCTGTTCTTGGAGTTGTGCTGTATTTTAGAAAAATCCTGTGCAGAAAATCCAACACTGTCATGTTTCCAGCCTGTGATACAGACACAACCATCTGCTTGGGAATCTGGTCAGTAAGAGTCGATGCAAGTGCAGTAACTGGGCTGAAGATTGAGGTTTCATCCAATGCATACCTTTCTGGTAATGTCAGGCTGCCATTTAAAGAGCTGCTCTGTACAGAAGAGACCATAACAGCTCCCTTCTTACCTTTCAATTTGAAATCCATTGCAGAAACTGTGTTTATAAAATTGATAAAATGCTTCATATTAGTTTTTAAATGGATACATTTATCATTAGGAAACAGAGTTAAGGTTTCAAATGTCTTAGTGCTGTACTCTTTTTCTTTTCTTTCAGAATTAATCAGGTACAAGTTAGGAAAAGCTTCCAAAATCTGAACAGATGAAGATCAATTGATAAATCAACCCAGCGATTCACCATACTTTCAAGGTACTGTGACATGCTTACCCAAATATTTTTCCTGAAGCATAAGATTCTCATGCTTTAGATGTGAGAAGCATAGAGAACAGGATTTTAGCAAGGTTGCAAAGCAAGTCTGAAGTGTTACCAGATGCAGTGGGAAGACTTTTTTAAAATGCAGATGTTTAATGTTTGTTTCAGTGGGAAATAAAGTGACTTTACAGTCAACCTTAAAAGGAGTTCAACCTGGCATGCAATTGCCGAACTTAAAAAGATAAAACTAAGCTGGACTATATCTTTCAATCAATTAGGTGAAGTGATTGGGAAAAGTAAGCTGTGGCAGACAGGGAATATAGCAGAATCAATATTTTAAATTTATTTATGTTTTGTATTTTAGAAGAAGTAAATTTCATTTTCTGAATGATTATTTTGGTCTATTTCCACATTTCCATGATATGTTAATACATTTGAAGGCTGTTAGGCTCTGGCATATGCCATAGCCTACCAGCTGCATCAGTCCTGTTATCTTACAAGTTCAGAAAGTAGAATTGTAATCTGAGATAAGACTGTAGAGTTGCCTAACACAGTGGGTTTATTCTGCATGACTAGTGTTCATGGTAGAAGGTTAGAAAAAGGGGAAAATTATGATAATAATTTGAAATTTTGTCTGAAGGCTGCTAGTGCGGATTGTTTTATCAGATACTGCTAATTCATTGAAAGATTATCTGTTTCTTTCTCTGTTTCCCTTACATTTATCTCTACTCTTTATCATCACGTGCATTTCACCATTTTGTATATTTTTGCTTAACTCCATAAAAAAAATACTTCACTCTTATGCACAGACATGAAAACTCTGGACTATTACAGCCTGGCCAATATTTGCTGTGCAAATCATCTAACCGTATTTTAAAATAAATTGCAGCAGAAAGAGCCATTACAGTTAGCATGGATCTGGCCTGCAGAACTTTTTTAAGTGGCAGAGTTAACCTGGGCTCAAGAACACTGAGGAATGTTTGTTACAGTCTGGATCTTACAATATGTAACATTGGAAGTTGTAATACCTGAAGTTTTTATAGCAAAATGCTTCCCTGTATTTTCCAGCAACCTGAGAGGTGGCTGTCTTAGCCAGCCCAGAGTGTCTGGGGTTGCAAAAACTGGCTTTGTTATTATCTACTTGCTTGCTCCTCATAACAAAATAGGGTCACAACATCTATCAGGCTTTCACATAATCCTAGGAAAGTCTAGATTGGAACAATCCTCTGGACATCATCTGGTCCAACCCTCTGTTTAAGGCATGTTACCTGAAGCCTGGTCAAGCTAAATACTTTTGGCAAGAGAAAGTTCACCATTTCTCTGGACAGCCTATTCCAGTTGTCCTCACAGTAAATATTTTTTTGTTGCATCTATACAGAACTTCTGAAGCAGCTTGTGCCTGCTGCCTCTTGCCCTGTCACTGTGTTCCTTGTGAAGAGAGTTAACCTCCATCTTCTCTATAATTGTCTTTTACTTCTTGGAAGACTATGATTACGTCTCACCTGAATCTTCCCTTCTTCAGGCTGGACAAACCCAATTCTTTCTCATTTTTTCCCAAAGTTTTTCAACCTTCTAATCACTTTGTTGGGTCTCTGCTGGACCCTATCTAGTTTTGTAATGTGTCTCTTGAAATGGCTCAGTCTTTCAGCCTGTCACAGTTTCTGTACATAGGGACACTTTGGGTGGATCTACTTGTGTTCCAAGTTTTTGTGTAATCTGCAGGCTTGACGATGCATTTGTTCCAATCATCCAGTTAATGCTAAAAGATAAGGTATAGGATTGAGCCCAGTGCCCTAAGGAACTCTGTGACTGATTGCCATTTGGATTTGAGCCATTCCCACCCTTTCAGCACAGCAGTTTAGCCAGTTTGCCAGCAATCTCGTGGTCTCCATCTGTGACCTTTCAAACTAACTCTCTTAGCACCCTTGCATGCATCCTGTCAAGTCCGACAGACCTGGCCATGTCCAATTTGTGTGATATTTTGTTGTTAACTTGCTACACATGTGGTCAGAGCAGGTAGCATCAGGAAAGCAGCAGCAGGCAGCAGTCAAACATGAAAAGAAAGTTTAAATTTAATTTCCTTGTGCCAGGGTTCTTAGGATCCTTGTTTTGATGCTAAAAGCACATCAGACACCTGAGGGTGTGGGGCCTCAGCAGCTTCCCATCATAGGTAGCATGGCTGTGGTCTCAAGGGACTCAAGTCCTATGAGCTGTGCTTGGACCCAGAGTCTTAAACTGGCGAGAAACCAGGTAGGCTTATGAAACCTTGCAGGGTAGTTAGGTTCCGGCAGATCAGTAGTACCAAATTGTCCCCATCAAGTGCTTTGGTTTCAATAAATGGAAATCCAGCACTAATGTTTTGTTACAATTGACCTGAACAGCTGTGTGCTTTAATAATTCTAAGTTGTAATATCATATTCTCTGTGTATAGATGAGAATCTAAAAGGTCATACCTGTTTATGATTCCTCTGATTAAAATGATTCATCTGCACAGTTAGGTTGGTGAAATTGTTTTAACATTTCCAAATTCAAAAGGTGATCTCAATACCTTATGTAAAATTATTAAATATTAATTTGATTTCCAGATCATTAAGTGGATGTATTTGGTGTGGTTTTACCTATTTACCTTTAACACTCGGAAACTTTGTATCACTACAGAGTGTTTTCTCTGTAAATTTCTCTTCAAGAACTGACAGTATGTGGTGACATTTAGCAGGGCAAAGATCTGTGCTCCTCTGTTCATTATTCTTCTTTAGATCACTGTGTCATCAATTCTTGCAGACATATTTGGAAGTTAACTAAAGGAGGAAGTGGCTGTAATGTTTTCCTGGATTATTAATGCATGGCAATGACATTGGTTTATAATTTGGGTGTAAAAATGTTTTTGTGATGTTTGGATAAACTTATAGGGGCATCTATTGCATTCTCATCCTAATGCAGAATTCTATGCAGATTTACGTAGTACCTTCCATTCCCCAATTCTCCCTTCTCAGAAAAGGATACCTTCAGTTAGTCTTCTAATCTTAACAATATTGTTCTTTCCCTTGGGACAGGTGGTTTATTGTAGGTATGCACAGTAATTTATATTCCAGCATTTAAAGTAGCTGTATTCCAGCACTTCTGAACATCTCCAGCTTCACCTTTGAAGTGTTACTCATAAATAAAATTATACACATCAACCTGTTCCCAAGATCTTTGGGAAAAAGGATAATAGACTGGCGTGATTTCTTACATAATTTTTTATTGCGTGCTGCTTATGATTAGTGTCATTTTGCAGGACCACAATCTTGTGTATAGTTATAAAGGGAAAAGTTGCTTGATTTCCTGGAGGTCAGAGTGAACTACACGTTACCATAATGTGTTTTTCTTAGCATATTATTTTTTCATAATAGGCCTTAAATTAAATGGTCTGTTTGTTATGTCTGGGTAGTTCTGTCTTCATCTGGATGTTCTGATTTATGTGAACTTTTTATCTCTTGCTTCCATACTTGCCCAATTATAGTCTTACACTTCTCCTACTGGAGATATATTTTAAAATGCACAGAATGTGCTCCCCTCTCCAGCGCTGTCAGCAGAAGCTGATGGGAGGGTCAGGACTTCACTTCAGCATATCAGCTGCTTGAGTTGTCACTTCATCCTGAATCCCATGTACCAACAAGTCTTCAGCAATAACGCTTGTTATTAGTTTTTAAGCCCTTCTTGATAATTTCATACCTTTTGGCTAGAATTAAATTATTTGATTTCGTTTAGTGCCTTAGTGCCCCTCAGAGCTTCTCCTTGACAGACCTTTAGTGAATTCACTATTTTCCTTTCTTCTGAGTACTGATAAAATGACACCCCCGTGGATTCTCCCTGTCTCTCCCTTTGCACTTCAACCAAGAAATCATCGGTGAATCGTATCATTGTACTTCTGCTCTTAGAAGAGTTGGGGTGCAGATTCATCCTTCCTTTTTCATTCCAGTTAAGAGTTGTCATATCTCAGGTCCTATACGGAGGCTGTCATACAGATTCTAACTGAACAGCTGAAGTAGGTGTTCCCTGTTTGAACGGCTTTCCTGGACCACCTGGCAAACGAATGAAACCTGCTCTGGTACAGGTGAAAAAATGCCTGCAGTGTCATGCCACTAAATAACCATCCGCTGCAGTTTTCAGCAGTTGCATGCTGTTTGTACGCATACATTTAGTCAGAGTGTCACCAGCCATGTTTAATATATTGTTAAATCTATATAGTGAGCTTTAAAACGGTGGGTTTTCCTTTTCTGTATGTTTTGTTTCCTATTTCTGTCTCCATTCTTTCCTTTTGCAGGCTGTGTTATATGTTTCGTTTATGCTTTCTTCACATCATTATTTGGCTGTTTTCTCTACATCATCCACTGTTTTCTAATGTTTTCCTGCCTCATATTTTTCCTTCTCCACCTTCTCTCTGAGCTTAACTTAACTCCTCTTTGTGTTTTCTGTCTGTTCTCTGAATACCTGTTCTCATTTATAGGTATGAGCAGTTTGTGGTTTTTCACACATCTCAGTCCCAATGCTACTGCTTGGGCCATTTTACTTCCTCAGATAAGTCCTTAGAATCAGTGACATGTCCAAGCTCCTTTTTGTTCCCTTAAAGAGAGCATTGGCTTCTAGGCAGTATTCCATACTCAAATGTTCTCCCCACTCCTGGCCAGATTCACCTCACTTAATTCGGGATGTCTAATGCAGGTGCCTAATTTATGTGTGTGGACATCCATGGCTACATCTGTGGTCAGTGTGAAGAGAAGGGCTTCTTCAAATGGTGTTTTGCACCAGGAGAGACCAAACTGGTCCCAGAAGTATCCCTTCCTCCCTGCTGACCACCAAGGGAGCTTTGGATGACTGCACCTCTAAGTGGATGTCTCAGATTTGTAACAGTGACCTCTGTTAAAGTCTACAGCTTGTACATGTGTTTTCAATTCTGATCTCCTTGTAACATGATGGATTTTCAGGGATTTCCCTATTTTTGCCTAAAATAATCAATGCATCTGTGTACAGCATTATGGAAACCATGTAAGAAAATCGAGCTAGTGTACTTTAAAGAACCCAAACAATGTATTCAGTGTAATGACTCTGTGGGAAAAGAAAGTTCTCGCCACTTCCAGTCCTTGTAAAATTAGTTTTTCATCTGCCCCTATTCCTGCTGTCTGACTAATCGGTCTTGTGCACTGAACTGATGAACTGATCCTTCTGCTGCCACTTCCCTCCCTCTGCTGGAATACTGATGTACTCACGGCACAGTGAGAAAATATTTCAGTAGCGGAAGGTTTACTAAAGGACAGCCTGAGGCCCAGACTGCAGAATTAGATCTTGAGTGGGACTATATAGAGAAAGAAGAAAAGCTGTGAAAGAGGGAGGGTAAAAAATGCAACAGCCAGATTGAAAGAGCAGAGAAGAGCCATAAAGGGGACAATCAGAGCTGTATGAAATAACAGCGACATTTGCCTTTACCTGTGTGGCTGGCACTTCTGAAGCAAGAGTAACTTGATGAGTGTCAACTGTAGAAACTAAGAAGTTTATAATACGTTGACTTGTTAAAGTAGTTAGTTAATTGACGTAATTTTGCCAAATTAAACCATTTTACTTTTTGCATAATTTGACATAAATACATTGGTAATGTTTGAAGAAAAGAATCATGTGATATGTGAACATTAAATTGATCTGCCATGGCTGACTCTGTCAGGGTAGGCAGTGGTGTTCTATGGTTCTGTTTGGTCACTCATCACTATATTTGATTTATGATTTTTGTAAAGTAAATAGTAGAAAAACCCTTTAGGAATTTGATGGGCACTTGGACCAAGTTCTTTTTCAAACTGCAGCTGAGGCAGCTTTCTGGCACCTTACTCAAGGACAAAGAAGAGCTGCATGAATGAAGTTTTTAATATAAATGAGAATATTTGATGCAGAGAATATAGACCTGTCTGTAACTTGCTTTATCCTATGGCTGTAGTCTGAATTCAGCTACAGATGATATCTTGGACTCCATTTGTGAACCACTGTTGAAGAACGAAGCTTGAAAGAAACCAGGCATAGGATTTTTTCCTGTCTGGCTTCAACACCACAAAAAAAAGCTGAAGTTCTGTTCAGAAACAGTTCAGCACCTGACAGACATTTTCATTCCATGATGTTCTTAGCTTTAATTATAAGTAGTTTTCTATATTATGAAGTATGGTATTTGATAACTAATCAAACAGTAATGCCCTCCATTCATCATTTATCTTTAGACTCTGGTTCCATGAACACCTTTACTCATGGTCAGACGAAGAGTTTTGGAAAGCTACAGGGCAGCAAAGAGCCAGTGTAACTGTCTGAAACATCAGGGCCCAGCTCAAGAGGCTGGTGGCCTTTGATAATTAATCCTGCTACAAATGTCTGCAGTAGAAGTCAGAAGTCTGCTCTCTTTATCTAAATTTTATGGTGTTGGCCTTTTATGAAGGAGTTAAGTTAGACTTGCAGTGATCAAGGGAGAGAAAAATCATGCTAGCTGTTCTGTATTAGATCTGTAGTTTTATGAGATACATTCTGAGTGTGACATAAATTATCAGTTGGGTGGAACACTGAAACTGTTCTTATAATTACAGCCTATCCTATCCCATATGACTATGGTGTGATGAGCTTGAATTTATAGACTTTTTATATGCATAAATTTGGAAAGAAACATCACTAGCTTGTATAGTCCCACACTTCAAATGAAAACAGAAAATGAAAATTAGCTAAGCTTGCATGTATGTGCGCCTCTGCAGGTTAAACAAATTTATTTACAGTTCTGATTTCTGCTGTGCGGTTTTGCAAATGTGTGTATGAGATCTGTGAGCAGTTCCATTGATAGTGCCAGTCCTGTGTTCTCAAGTACCTGTAGAGGAGGCAGCACCTCAGATTTGTATATTTTTAGCTGTTCTTCGAGGATATTGTTACTGACAGTGGTATCAAGTGTGGCCAGAAATCTTTACGGATTGTGGTCTGTCAGTTTAATTTGACATTGGTACTTAAACATTTTAGTGGAGAGAAAACCCTGTAATAAATTAATTTTAAACCCAGATTTTTTTAATCAAATAACTTGATTTTGCTAAGCTTAAACTTTGTTACTAAGAGTTATCAGGTACGACAGCATCCTTTAATCCTCACTTTTAACACGGCTCGACGTCATCGCAAAGTTTAGGCACGGGAAAAAAAAAAAAGAAATGTGGAATAACAATGACAAGACCCTCCCCCTGAGAGACAGGTTGTGGGTAGAACGAGGGCAGCAGCGCACAGGAAACTCGTTCGGTGTCCCCCCTGTGCCCGTGGTCGGGCGGCCGCCTCGGGCGAGGAGCAGAGGGAGGGGATGGAAGAGAGGGAAGGGATGGAAGGGAGGGAGCGGGGGGGGGGGAAGGACGCGCCCGCCCGGAGCGAGTTTCCTGCTCGCCGCTGCCTTTAAGGAGGCGCCGGGTTTAAGGTGGAGTGGCGATGAGGGCGGGGCGTGCCCGCCCGGCTCCGCCTGCCGCGACGCTCTCCGGTCCGCCCCCCTCGCCGGGGCAGCGGGTGCCAGGCGGGGTTGTGATGCGGCCGTTGTTTTTGTAGGGTCGCGGTGCGGAGGGTGCGAGGCGGCCCATGGAGCTGGGGTACGCCTGGCAGGCGGCGTAACTCTGCCCGCCCCCGCTCCCTTCCGCCGCTTTGTTAGCGCGAACACAAGCGCGCCTCACCTACACGGTGAAGAGGAAGGCAGCGCTCCCCACACAATAATGGGCACCCGGGCGCTGCCCTCCGGGCCGCCGCAGAGGTGAGTCGGCGCCGCCGCAGGGCCGCAGGTTCCCCGCGGGGAGGAAGCAGAGCGAGCGGGCGGGCTGACAGCGCCGCGGCGCTGCCTTAAGAGCGCGGCGCCACCTTAAGCGGCCGCTGACTTTTCTCGTTACATTGTAGCAGCGGAAAGAATGTCGGCGCGGGCCGCGGGTGACGTCAGGAGGGAGCAGCGCGGCGCGGCCGCCAGGCAGCGGCAGCGGCGGCCCCGCCACGGCGAGGGAGGAGGCGGAGGAGGCGGGAGCGGCGCCGGCCCCGCCGCCACCGCAGCGGCAATG
>VZRN01000404.1:1033306-1068612 GCA_013397935.1 Dasyornis broadbenti
GTGAGTGGCCGCCTCGCCACCCCCCCCCTCGCCCCGCTCCTCCCCAGCGCACCCCGCAGGGCTGCGGGTGCCTCGGGCGCGGCCCCGGGACGGCGCAGCGGGGTGCCGGGCCCGGCGGGGAGGTTGGGTCCGTTCGCCCCCCCACCAGCATTCGCGGCCGAGTTCGTTGTCCGGTGCGCGCCCCCGGCCAGGCTCGAGAGCGGGCAGCGCCTGCCCCAGTTCCTGTAATCCGGGACACGGTGCGAGGAGGTCGGAGCCGGTCCCCGGAGCCCGGCACCTCCTGCCCTCGATTCAGCCGCGGCGTGGGGCGGGGAGCTCCCGCCGCAGGTGAGGCATCCCCGCCGCTGACAGCGGCTCCCCCGCTCTGGGGACCGGGAGACCTCGATCCCTCTGCTCCCGTGTTTACTGTCGTGTCCCTGTGTGTGCCCACGGGGGAAGATGGGCTACAGGTCAGGAGCGGGGGGTCAGCCCTGCTCTCTGACTTCTCCACGGACTGAGATCTTGTGGCTTTTTGGTTTTAGGAACAGCATTAGAAGAAAGTTTCAAGGAATATGGAAGAAACCGAGAAGCAATGCGACTTTGCCGAGAAGGTGAGTGCAAGTCATTCTTGAAGAAAAGTACATGGAGAAGTTTTTCTGCTCATAACTACTTAGAAGAGGGTCAGCCATGGGAGAGAGAAAGGATTGGAGTTTCCTGATGGTTGGATTTAGGATACGTACCCTGTCAGTGGCTGGTGTTACTAATCTTTTCAAATTAATATGTGTTCTGAAAATTACAACTAAGGGCATAGACTGTCTTTACTGTGTTTCTACATGGCTTTTTTTTTTTTTCTTCTTTAGCCTATAAATAGTCCTAAGGAAGCTCTGTGACCAGCACTGACAATATCTTCTCTGTAGTTACAATATTTTTTGTTCTTGATATAATTCATGTCAGTAGTTCAATACCAATCCCTTCCTCTGTCATGTCAATGTGTTATGTTTATTGCTTGGTGCTCTGCTAAATGAGAGTGACCTTTCACCTGTGATTAGCAAAAGCCCATTACGGCCTAGTTTGTTGCAAGAGTAACAATGCTACTTGGAGTTGTAAGCAGATGATGAATGAAAGCTATAGATTATTGGTTACTTTCTAACAGGCAATGGAAAAAAAGGAAGTGATGAGTCTGACTTGTGATGTTAGTTTTTATTTGTTTGTTTTTCCAATTTAACGATTGTTTTATAACAGAGAAAGTTTTAGAACCTTTCTTAATATTGTTGGTGCTTGGTTCCCTCCGACTGCCTGCAATGTGTGCCAGAGAACAGGCCCAGCTATTTTAAATACTAGAGCAGTTAGACCCAAGTCATTTATTTGATGTTGTTAGAAATGGAAGACTGAATTTATAAACGTGGTTTACAATCACAGGAGGCAGAACTTGCCAGGCATCTTAGGATATGATTTGATTCGGCACTTACCGACTCATGAGCTGCAAGCAGCAAGTGAAACCTAAAGCAAGGTGGCACGCACCAGTAGGATTGTGAGGCAGTGGTCCATATTGAGGCTGAATCAAAATAGGTATTTCTTGTAGAATTCCTAATGCTGCTAAAATTTGGAAAATATCAGTTTCCAGGATCAGAGTCAGTGGCTGGTGGCATGGAGGAAAATGCAATAGGCAGCTGTGCTGCAGCATTCAGATTCACTTGTGTCATTTTGCCATATTCTTAAGTGTATCTGTAAGTTCTTAGGCACTTGAAAACTCACTTTTTTACTTCATTGCCAAGTTCCAATCTAATAGTTGTGCTGGATAGGTAATTCATTTTTCTGAATAGGCAAATCATTCAAGTGCTAAAACAGCATTTACAACAGTAAACACACACATTATCCTAGTAAAGATTTTACCAATAAGGATTTTCAAACATTTGCTCTTATTTCTACCTCTTAAAATGCAGGCATCTAAGGTTTCCAGATTCTAAAGATTAGCTGGCAGGGTAAAGAATAATCTATCCTAATTTTTTTCCCTCTGGAGAGAGATCATGAAACTGTTTTTGCACAGGCTGATCACTGAGACACAGCTTTTCTGCACTGATTCCAATCATGTGAATGATTTGTACGGTTATGAGTTGAAGCAAGTTCATAAAATGCTTTGAGAATTAAAAGCGAAACTTAGTAGTCCTGTCAGGCTTCCAGAAGTCTGTTTATTTTGATTGCTTTATGACACATGAATAAGACACTGACTTGGCATATACCTGTAGCTTGTCTGTAGAGAGCTTGGCCTACTGCAAAATAGAGCCAAAGTAGTATTAATTAAGTTTAAATTAACTTAAGGAACTAGAGGAGCAGCAAAACATGCCAGCATATGTGTGTCTTGTGTTACCAAATAAAACTTTGAAAATACTGTTCCTTTTCCCAGGAAGAATTTTGCATTCAAAATTGAGGAACAAACATTTATTAAACATTTATTAAATAATTGGACTTCCTAAACCTTGGTTCTTAACACAGAAAGGTGAACCAACAGTATAAATTTTGTCAAATCCACTCTAACCTCAAGACTTTTGTCGTGCTACCACACAGTATTTTAAATACAAGTAAAAACAGAGCTCCTTGTGTAAGAAAGTTGTTTCTTTGTGGATTGGGAGTTGACTCTGAGGCCCAACTTCACAAAAGGATTTCAAGGTTATTTAGGCTAATTTAACCTTGTATTGCAACTCTTCCAGTTTGCGTAGAAGAATTAAATATTCATGGCCTGGAAAGGGAGTGAAGGAAGGAACATGACTTTCCAGCCCACATATGAGTATTGAGTTCAAAACCAAGAACCGTTTTCTTTATTTAACAATTGTCAGGCTCCCACTGGTCTGTGTACCCACTGGGGTGCGGGTGGTAGTTGTTTCTTTTCCCACATGCTGTTTCTCTGCATCTCCTGGTGGGAATAGCCTCATCCTCAGCATGCCTGGTGGCAAGAGGTGGATTTCAGCCTCACAGGCATTTGAGTCTGAATCTTCTGAATGAAGAGTGAGTGTTCCTTTTGTTGTAACACTGTATTGAAAAAGGGGCTTAACGTTGCCAGCTTCTCCTTTTGTTAAACTTTAAAGGAAAAGAGTGATGCATGTTATTTCTTTTAAGTAATAAAGGAGGATGTAACTGTGTTATTCCGGGGCAACATTTGCAAGCAGTGGAGAGAGGCAGGATTTCAGACACACCTTTGTCACTGGCACTTCCTATTTGCTGATCAGGCAGCTCCTCTCCCAGCATGTTAGTGGTTGTGAAGCCTGATGAGTCCTTAATACCTGTCAGTGATGCTAGTTCCATGCAGGGATCAGGAAACTAAAATTAGTTCATAGTCTCAAACATGTTTTTTTCTGTATCTAACCCCCCTTGTCATAACCAAGCTCACATTGTAGTAAGGACTAGAATTTTAATTTGGGCTTCCCAAACTCCCAGTGTTTGTGTCTCATACTTCCCTGTTTCTTTTTCACTGCTCTTACATGCTTTCTGTTCTGCTAATCCGTAATATTAAATCATTCCTGCTGGGATCCTCGCAGACCTTCATCAAAGTGAGAATCTCACTGGATACTTTCCTACGTGTTGCCTTTTGAGACTGTAACAGTCCACACTGAGCTATGATGCAGAAATCAGAGCGGCAGGGATAAGGTATGGTCCCAATGGACTTGCTTTTGGTATGAAAAATCACCAGGAGATGGAAGTGAGGGAGAGAGATGTCCAGTGTGATGGGAAGGTTTTACTTTAAAATAACCCTTAAAATTGACTTTGTACACTGAAACCTTCTTGTGCTGAACAATCTTATCAATGTAAGAACATGTTAGAAGCAATTGTGCATATTAGTTATTTTCGTATATAATTGACTTGACAGGATCTTTTGGCTCATGCAGTCACTGTATTACTTACTGCTTGTGAACCAGCTAAAGGTGTGAATCCCCTGCCACTCACTTGTGCTGTGGTGAAGCAAGGATATTATGCTGCATTATAATATATAGATGAATTCCAGAACAGCAAGGCAGAAAATCTCATCCTTTGTGCATTTTTCCTGTATTTTAAAATGAAACTTGCTGAAGTGCATCTTCCAAACTCGTTTGTGTGATAGTGGGAGTGAGTGCCATTGGATGCAGCCAGAATGTTTTCAAACACTCAGTTCATCTTGGAGGAGCAGTATATCTTAAAAGGAGGTTGATGTGTCTGTAGCATCTGACAGTGTTTGATTTGAAAAAAAATTGATTCTTAGTATCAAACCTCATAATCAGTACTTGAAACAGTTTTTCAGGAGATCCTTGTTAACTTGTGCTGAATTTAGTTGGTTTTTAAAAATGTTTCTAGCCCATTGTTGTGAAGAGGATCTCTAAACAGAGCTGTGTGTGTGAGTGTAGAGTTCATGTGTGGTAACTTTGACAGGCTTCAGCAGAGGCAACTTTTGCTTCTTGCAAAATTTAACGACAGGTTGGCTCATTTTGCTCTGTGGAAGAGTAGAGAAACGCTGGATAGAAACAGTGACGACCAAAGTTGTTTACTGAGGCTGGGGGCCTAACCCTGTCTCACCACCCCAAGAAACTGATTCTCCCCACAGTAAATTTTCAATTGTTACAGGTTATCATGCATGTTTCTTTAAATAAAATGAAAACATATGGAAAAAAATTCAAAACAAGAAACTCAAAACCAAGCTATCCCCTCCCCCAAATCTATATTGGAGAGTCAGAGAGAAAGAACCCATGTACATCATCATTACTTACAGTATTACTTATTAATTTGTACAACCCTTTTGAAGTGGTTGGGATAAAAGTCTGTCATATTCTTATATTGACACATAGAATAATTTTGAAATACTTAAAATGATAAAAATTATAAAGAAGGAAATACAACATCTCAGATGGGAAAATAAAAGCATGGGGAGCGGAAAATTGATTTGGTTAGGCAATTTAAAATTGAGTGTTTATTTTTAATACTGTATTTGGTGAATGCTGAAACTATGGTCTTTACTAGATCTTAAGCACCTTATTCTTTCAGTTATGCATACAGCCCCTTTTTTTAGTTTGTTTGGGTATTTTTGTGTGTGTCACATCCTTTGAGAGGCGAACCCCTTGGTACTGTCTGTTTCAAGCACTTCACTCTTCTGTCGCCATAGCTTAGAGTTAACTGGCAACAAAGTAGAGGAGGAGGACAGAACATCTGACACTTGGGTCACAGGTCAGAATTGGTGCTGACTGTGGGCTGATGTAGCACAGTACCAGTCTTACAGCTTTTAGACTATACTGTCTTAATAAAACAAGTGTTGAATTTTCTGTGGGAATGCAGATTGTCGGGTTTTGGTAGGCACCTTCAGAAGATGCTCTAGAAGGCTTTGTGACAGTAGGAATCAGTTAGGAGAGCAGGTGGGAGCAAATTCTGTTCAGCATCGTGTCACCTGGTAACATTTGAACTTCTGGTCTTTGACAGTTAATATGTCTTGGGGATAAAAAAAAAAAGACTCTGTGAACCTCTAGGGCATTCAGCAGAAGCTTTGAGGTTTGATTATATTAATTGCTGTGAGCTGTGACAGTACTAAGAACCATGTGATGAAACCCTTGTTGTTTAGCTCTTTCTAGCCAGGGTTGAGCAGTGAAATCTGGGCCTGGAAGGCTCTGTAGAAACATCTTTATCACATAGACCCAAGGTCTAGAATTTTCCCAGCAGTAGGTTCCATAAATAATGAAAGCCCTGGTGAAACTTCTGTTCCAATATTAAGTTGTAAATACAAGTAAGAGACAGCATCTTATTTCAAATTTAAATTTGTTTTTATTCAGCATTGGGAGGTGCTCAGTTGAGTTGATTTTTGTTGTGTCAAATCATGTCAGAGATGCTTAGACGGCTCTATAGACCTTGACTACCTGCAAATACACTTGTGAGAATTTTTAATAGATTGAAATAAATATTTTAAGGTAGCAGTACAAAGTGCCATGCTTCTTTTTTGACATTCTGCATACCTCTTCACAGTCTGTAATCAGATAAATCTCTTCTTCATTTCATTGCATTTTAATTGACTATTTACACAAAGTATTTTAAGGTTTTGTGGAGACTGATTATCATAAAACAATTACAGGGAGACTTTAAAATTGCATTGAACTGTTAAGAAAATTGCAGCGGTTTTATGAGGTTGCTTGAAAAACAAGCAATTTGAAAGGATGCTACTTTTGAAATTCTCTACTGTGACTGGCCCTCCTTTTTTCTTGTTATTTTTTTTCCTTTAAATCCAAGTTCTGTTTACAATATTTAATTATTTCTGGTGAGATGAGTCAGATGTTATAAATAGAATATTGTGATGTTAGACTGCAAGTTAGAACTGTGTCATCTCATATGCTTTAAAGATACTTTGCAGGTTTTAGATATTACCATAGCATTAATGTGATATTGCAAGGCCTTGGGGACTTTGACTGGAGCTGCAGCTACAAAACCATCTTGATCTGTCCGTAATACGTGAGGAGGCAGGATATTTTCTTTTTCATAAGAACCTTTTGAAATAGGTGTCTGTACACATACGTAACAGTCAGGAATTCGCTGTTATCTAATGCTTCTTAAGTGGAATGTATGATTAGCTAGGTTATCCTTGTGCAGAAGAGGTGATGTCTTGATAATGCTTGGTTAAAGATTGGTTTTTGTATAATTTCTATGCTATATTTGACAACAAATACTCGTTGACAGAAAAACAATGCAATAAATATGAAGAAATGTGACTTTCATACAGGTTGGTAACTTTATCATCTAAGTAGAGCAGGAAAGACAAAAAGGCTTAGTGAAGGATACTTTTAAATAAATTGGGTTAAGAGGATGCAGATTACTGTCTCTAAGGTAACTATTTTAAAAGGTATTTGTTCCATTGCAGCAGATCTATAAAAGCAAATGTGTCCAGTTCTTACACCTCTCCTGGCTATGCCCAGCCTGGGGCTGGAACTGCTGGAGGTTGTCTGGGGATAGATGTGATCTCTTGTTTCTTTCAAGACAGAAAATATTTCATCTTTCACAAACCGTTATCATATTTGACTTGTAATTAACTATTTTAAGTAATCTCTAGGATGCTTAACAATTGTTTCTCTTCCTGTGTAATGAATGAAATCATCCACTGCTGTGGAAGTTCCCCATATGTATGATATTCAACGTGATTTCCTAGACATTCTTACAGTGCAGGTGACAGCACAAAGATGAATAGAGCTTTGTACTTACACTTCAGGCTTTTTAGCATCTCCTGTTAAAATCTGACAAAGAGAATTCAAAGCCTAATGTAGCAGAGTAGCATGACTATAAAAGCAGTTGTCATGGAAGGCAATAAATTTATTGTAATCTGTGTTCCCACTGCTAGAAGGCTTTGCACAGTCAAAAGCTGTCCCTGCTTGTGCAGGCTGTATGCAGCTGTGAGCCAGGACTGGTGCTGGTGGCTCTCACACTGATTCTTGTGGCAAGTCAGACACTCGTGGTAACCCCAGATACTATGAGGTATGACAGGATATGACTTCATCAAAGTAAACTGCACGCGCAGCTGCTCCCACAATGCTCGGAGTCACGACTGCTGGCTTTGGAAATGGCAAATATTCTGGTTTATTGGCTCAGGTAGATTGGAAATACTCAAATGCTCAGTTACTTGTGTTTGCATGCTGCCCATCAGCCCTGTGGAATAAGCTGGTTTGTGGTAACCTGTTTTCTGAATGAGAAAGATCGTTTATTTACCCCAGGCTGATCTCCATTCCCAATTGCTTTGGTATAGCACATGGACAAACTTCATTGATAGTACAAGGGGAAAGGGATAATTGGTTATGCCTCCTTTTTCTGCTGGCAGAAAACTTATGCAGTGTTCTTGATCTGCTCTTCCTTCTGTTGCTAAGCAGGACTTGAATCTTCATCAACTGTCTTTAGTGCAACAGAAAATGCAGCATTCTCAACTGGCACTGAAAAAATGTGTACAAAGGAGCTGGAGGACTAAAATCCTATAGGGAGCAATTTTGAGGTTAAGTCCGTGTTATGTGCTTTGGTTCTGAAATCTAGAGCTCATGGTTTTCTTTGCAAACTGATTGGTTGGATGCTTTCTTGCTGATACAGTTGCGTGGAAGTCCTATAGCAGCTTGCCTTAAAATGAAATGTGAAAGCTTTAATGAGGTAAATTTGAAAATCAAGTCCTATGATGAATACACAGTAAATTGGATGTTTGCTTTCCATGGACATCAAATTCTGTTTTGTTTTACCCTTCATAAATATAACTTTCAGTCTACGGTTTTGTTCATTAGCTGCGTAAGTGGCATAGTAGATGTTGTGAGTAGGAAAATGGGAGTTCTGATGGTTTATTAAGTGTTACCTGGGGATGTGGGGTCTTGTGAGCCACTGAAGTGAGCAGAGTTTTCCTTGTGACTGGAAGGAGGATGTAGGAGCAGGTTGTGGGGTCAGTGGGTATGAGAGGAGACAGCCACGTTCACTGCAACCTCATGATCAGACAGACACCAAAGTACTTCACTATGCAAACGTTTAGTTGTCAGTCCCTAGATATTATAGCTATGGCTTTGTCAAGGTGTATATAGCCTAAATTACACCCTCTGGCTATTGTCTCCGGTGAAAATACAGAGGAAAATCTGTATCAGTTTACACCTAGGGTGTGGTTCTACGATCTTTTTTTTTCCTCCTAGTAGTGCTGGATTGAGCACCTTCTCTGTCTCTGCTGAGTGAAACACTTGTGAAATAATAGTTGTATTCTAACTGTAAAGTTGTTTCCAAAACAAGGTGATGTCTACTTAAAGAAGAATCTGAATTTTCCATCAGGTATTCGGTCGGTGGACTGTGCTTGATTATGTCTCCTTTCAGTGTGGATCTGATCTGATTTTCACGTGTCTGCCTACAAGACTGTATAGCATAGTAGATCTTGTATCTTGGTTATCTTTGAGTGTCAAAGATGTTGTGTCAGTGAATAATTGCAGTGTAAATCAGAATCAGTTTTAAGTGGTGTATTGTGAAAACTAAATTAAAAGTAAAAACTAGTTAAAAAAAATACTAACTAATAATAACATAAACAATTCCTTTTTCATAATTAGTTATGTCAGGAGACCAGGTAGTAGAATTCAGAAGGTTTTTTTTACATTCCTGAGGTGGTTCTCAGTAACTTTGTGAACTGGAGAAAATACCATTTGAATTTGGGTTACTCTGCAGAACAAGACTTACACCATCATTTATCTTTATCTCTTACTGGAGGGGTGTTGCCAATGATGCCAAAAGGAGAAAGAGACATCATTTATACAGTATACATAAATGTGTTCCATACCAAATATTATTTTTATCTCTTCAAAACAAATCTACAGTTGTGTGGAATATCCAGAAGCCTCAAACGCTGTAAAGATTTGGGTTAACTGGCAGTATTTTTGAGGGATATGTCAAAGGAATAGAAAGTGTTCCTGATATCAGACAGTGTAGGTGTTGGATTATTGAGACAGCCATGTAAAATAATTTGGAAAGCAGTTTTCAAAATAATAAATTTTCCGAAGAATTTTCCCAGGAAATGTTAAAATCGTCTGTTTCATTCCTGTTCAATTAGAATGACTCTAGGAATGTATTATAGTAGTTTAACTTGCATCTGACAGCTAGAAGGCTTTGCTGGGCTTTGGTTTATTCGGAATATAATTTTGGAGTTTAGGATGTTTGGATAATTTGTTTTTTAAAACAGAGAATCTGTGAATGTGTCTGTTCTGCTCTGCTGGGAGAGATGGCAGTTGTCCTGTTCTCACTGGTACTAAATGGAAGTATTTGAGAGGAAAGGCCTAAATTAATTCCTTAATAGGCAGCATTTACTTCATAAAAGTACTTAAAGATGAAATCCCGAAAGCAATTTTATTTTTCATTTCTGTGAAGTTATGTTACTCAAATCAACTGTCTAGAAATCCTGCTTGTTAAGGAGCTTCTCTTCCACACTGTAGTTTGTAATTTATAGAGAAGTTTTGAGCTGAATTCAGTGTATCTGTGTTGCCTACTAAAGGCAGTGTAATATGTGCTTATAGAATAGGTTGCAAATTTTTGTCCTAAGTACAGGGTTGGTGGTTTTTTGTGGCCAAGTGTTTGAAGGAAGACTTTTACTACCAGTTGTGTTATGAGATTCTGGGGGAAATATCAGTGTCTGAGCTGTACCTGATATGGTTTGATTATGGTTTGTATCTAGGGGCAGAGCCCTCTCCTTGCCTGATATTTCTTCTGTAGAACCTGCTTTAACAGCCAGCTGACTGTGCCTGGCTGTTTCAGCACCACTATTTCCGTGGGATGTTTGGAGAAGTCCTGAACGCATCAGTCCTTGCTTGGGAAGTTTCCTTTTGGTTCTGCCTGACTCCCACCTCGTGCCCTAAAATGTAGGGTCACGGACCACTGTGTCATTTGCTGGATTAAAACTTGTAAGTCTCTTTTCTTGTTTTTGTGGCCTGAATTTAATGATCTGAAGCGTTAGCTTGATAGCCTTGGAGATAAGAATACTATTTTTATCCGCAGAGTAGGTAGAGCACAGGAGTAAAATCTTCAGTGTGCTGTCAACATGTCTCATCTGAGGCTTGTTTACAGCTGCTTGGGATGCAAAAGGGGTTCTCTGTGCAACACTGCAATTCTCTGTCCTCCTGCTGACGCCATCCGAAATTGTCATGGATAACCACAACAATGTGAAGAAAGGCCCCTGTCCCAGGAAAGGGCCAAAATCACAGCCTGGATGGATGGTGCTCTTCATTGTGAAATAGGAAGACATGATGGTAAGGTGCAGCATCAGCAGTTCTATTTATAATTTAATCCCTCCAAGACTTCTCCAGCACTCGTGTGAGAGGTGTTGTGACCAAGGTCTCGCAGCAAGCGTGGTGTTGTTTGTCATTGCAGTGACTCAGGGTGATGTCACCGACTCACGGGAGCATTTGGGGTGTCTGTACTGTTATGGTGGCCTGGCAATACCCTTTCCTGGACTCCTTTGGCATCTTTCCCCAAGTGCTCCACACTGTTGCTGGAAGCAAAAGCTTTTGAGCAATTTCCAAACACAAAGCGGTGCATTGTGGGCCAGCGCTGGGAGGACTGGCTCAACAAGTTTGGCAGCAGCGGCTTTGGCTTCCTGCCTACCCTGGATAGGCACCAGTAGAGATTGCCATAGTCTCCCTGTGAGTTTGAGCTGAAGATGCCAGCCTACGTCCTGAAATTCATGTGTGTGCAACTGCTATGCCTGGCAGAGGATCTGCTTCTGTTGTAAACCATGGTTTTGTTATCCTGGATGTGTTTGCAGTAGTTATCTTTTGTCTGCATTAGGAAGGTGGATGTGTTATTTGTTTTCAGTGTACTGGAGGGTGGTAAACTCTGCAAATTTGTTAAAATATCAAAGGATCCTGTTTACCTTTCAGTTTTCTGTTGTCTATTTAATCTCACTGTTTTCATCCTGAGTCTTCCAGGGGCAGTTAACTGGTGCTCTGAAAGGTCCTTTTCTGTATGTTTTTTAAATATCAACTCTGTGTTCTTTGTTGTTCCTGTTTCTTGATACTGACCCATATGGCTTTTGTGACTTCTTTGAAAATAGACCTCATCTTGTAACATGATGCATCAGGACCACCTCTTGAGGTCTGGGGGGTTCC
Organism: Dasyornis broadbenti; assembly: GCA_013397935.1. Taxonomy (NCBI): domain Eukaryota; kingdom Metazoa; phylum Chordata; class Aves; order Passeriformes; family Dasyornithidae; genus Dasyornis; species Dasyornis broadbenti. The sequence continues at coordinate 1,044,877 of VZRN01000404.1, forward strand.
TGGGGGAGCAGGACACCACTTGCCTGTGTCTCATTGCACAGTTTTGTTCTCAATATGTCTAATCTTACATCTGTGTATGGATGACTTTGTCTTGCTGCTTGTATAATCAGGTTTATTGGGTTTATGTCCTTTCTGACATGAGATGTCTAAAAATTAAAGCTGGTGCCCATTTCAGTACCTTTTCCCAAGAGTACAGCATTTTCCTCCCTGGCTGGCCTACAAAAGGTAGAAAAGTTCTTTTTTTCACCTCCCACTATGTGTTTAGGTCCATTCCTACATATCCAATACCTTCTTCCCGAGTGTGGTGAGTGCTGTTATCTGCAGAGACACCAAAAGAGGGAAGTAGTCCTAGAAGTATCTGTCAAAAATGTGACTTGGACCAAACCAACCAAATCAAAACATTAAGTAGTCTGAGCAAATTCTTTTCTTTCCTTTTGTTTTTTTTTTTCTCCTGGAGATGTTACCTTCTGCGTACATCTCAAGTGGTCTGGTATTCTGGTTATGTTAAAGAGGCCCAGATCATGAAAGAGCAGAAAAACTACTTTAAAATGTGCCAGTCCTTTCAGATCTTCTGCATGTATGATCTAAGTGGTCTTAATTTTTTCATACATCTTAATTTAAAAATATTAAAAGTTGCAGTCCTTCCCAACTTGTTTATATTTAAGAGTGAAACGGGTGATTTCAGTAGCGGAGAGCTAGTGCCAGATATTGAAGATAATACCTGGTGCAAATTTGTTCACCCAGTGTTTTCAAAGCCTTTTTTTTTTTCTTCTTTTTTAAAACACATATCATGTATTTTATGTGTAATGTTTGGAGATGGAATTCTGGAAGATTTTGTGAAGGCAGGCTCTGAAAATAAGGTGAATCACTCCTAAGACTGTAGAAATACATCTTGGAATAAAGGTAGCAATGGGTTTATTCTAAAGGGGAGGCGACATGCAAAGGCACTTCCTAAATTTCTTCTTTAGAAGAATTCAAAATTCCATAACAATAGAAAAAAATACACTTCCACAAAGATTTTTTTAGGCTGAACTGGATTTGTGTTGTATCACAAATAGCCAGCAGTGAAGTTATTGACCTTATTCTGTGAATGGGTTGCCTGATTTTTCTTCCTTGCTTACCTGTTTAATTCATGGAACTGTGTGTCAGAGGACAGCTAGCTCACTGGTTTAAAGCCTAACCCTTCTGAACAGGTGGATCCCCTCTTGGAAGGAAGGCTCTGATGACACTCAGGGTTTATCAGTTCTTCAGCTAGATGATTGAAATAGTCAGATTTCTTTGTCTAAAGGTATGCAGTAGCCAAGTTCAAAATACTTTGTGTAACTACATGTGTGTTCAAATACATAACAAATAGGTTAGCCCTTTTGCTGAACTATAACAACAAAACCAGTTTTATTTTCCACTTTATCTTTTAATCTTATTAAATATCACAGTGCTGTTGGGGTTTTTTTTTGCTGTAGTACATTTATATGCCTGTTGCTGCGCAACTTGCATTATTTTTTTTTTAATTGTGTCAAATCAAGTCCCAGTAAATCTGCAAAGCAAAGGAAGTAAATTTTAATGGAAAAACTAATAGTGCCTGCCAAATTGAGAGGAGTGAGGAAGTGTAAGTTGGTATGTGAAAATCAACAGGCATCAGTTTCCTTATGGCTATATTAGGCATGGTTGAAACAGTCTTATTTTTGAGGTGGATGTTGCAGTGCATGGGGAATGGGAGTGGCAGGGGTGGGGTGGTTTTAGGTAGTTCGGTTGCTTAATAAAAGAAAATATTGATATACAATTCAGTTGACAGGTCCTGTGTATTGTTTGCCTTTTTTTTTATTACTATTATTATTATTTGAATATGCTGATTTGCTCTGTCAGGTATCAGGTGCATGATGTGAAAAGTGGCCAGAGTATTCTTTGCACAAAGATGTGTTGTCTTTGCACAGTTAAAGAATTAACACCATGCTGTTGTCACACTGGAGTTGGGACTGTGGCCAGCAGGGAAGAGAGTGAAGAGGTGGAAAGATGAGCACTGTGCATGTCCCAGGTAGCAGGGAACAAGAAGCACTTTATGATTGCTGAATTTTGGTGTTTTCTTCTGTCACAAAAGATGTAGTCATGGGCACATTGGATTCCTCCCATTCCCATTAGTAAGAAAATGTGTAACTCTGAGTGGCTGGTACTGCTCTGCTCCCTCAACACCCAGCACGTGGCTGGGTATGGACAGTCACACAGGAAAGTGACAGCAAAAACCACACATGCCAGGGTTTTTTTCCATTAAAAGCATGTCTAGGTAAGAGATGGGAGAGGCTGAGAAGCCTGGAACATGTTCACCATTTGCAGTCACGTCGTATCAAAATACTTCTGCGGCAACGAGCAGTTTTATGTAAACTGTGAGTTTAGGTTTAAATAAAACAAACTTCCTTTTTCCTACTCCAGAAGTACAGCTGCTGCAGAGTACACGGAGTACTGTGTGTGAAACAGGAGAAAAATACCGAACCTGTTGATGTTAAAACAATTCATAATTGTAGTGTGCTTCAGACTATGTGACTTAAGATACATTTTAGAATATTCTATGGATGATTTATTGCAGTTTAATTGAGGCTGTGCTTGACTAGTGACTTATCCAGAAGTTTTCTCTCCCCTCATAATAGATCCTGGTTTTCTGCATAATAATTGAAGTGTTTCTGTATACACTTTCATATTAGCTTAGTACAGACTTTAATTTTACTGTGCAAATTATAGGGTTTTTATTCCCTGAATTCAGTTTCAATTTTGTGTCATAATTGCAAAACTCAGTTCATTTTTTGAGGGTTCCTTAAGCTATTTTAGAACTGGATTTTAAATTTTTTTTACAGAAAAACATAAATAATAGTTTGTTGGCTTTCCCAAAATATAGCAGCAGCACAATGAGATCATGCCACCTAAAAATAATGCATGACTTTGAGTGAAGATATCTTACATGACAAATTGTGTGTTCAACATTTGTGTAATATACAAATTGGTTGGAGAAATTTAAAATATCTTTAGGTCTGAAAACTCATTAAAAAGTAAATGGGAATAGTTTTTGCAGATGACTGACTTCATTCAAATTGCTGATGAAAAATTGATGTAACAGGATACGATGTGTGTGGGGAGACTTATAAAGCTTTTCAGCAGATTAAAATATGCTACTTGTGTTTCATTGAGAAATTTACTCATCAGTCTTTCCACAGACAATCTTCTGTAATCTTGCTCACTGAAATTATGTATTATTCTGTGTAATAAACTTAGAAAACCTGTTTAATAGTTTGAATAAACAACTTGACATACATTTTGTGTTAAATTTTCTGAAAAATTAATTGTGTGTAGATGAATTCATAGACAAAGAATTTAACTAAATACTTAGATGTCTGCTTTAATATGCTTTATATATAATTACAGGAACATTGAAATCTTGGGAGCCTAAAATTAGAACTCCCAGCTGCATGCTAGGCTGCAGGTGCACGTGTGCATGACACACTTCTCTTTGGTATCTGCTGCTCAGTTTTTATCCTTGGGTACGATACAGACATTTCCCAGAACTGTTACATTTTAGAGAACTAAAATTTAGTGTTTCATTCTGCATCCTCACAGAGAGAGGGAGGGATGGCTCTGGGGAAATTGCTGTGCCTGTAGCCTTGCACAGGGATTACTGTTTGGATTTGCTGCCTGCGTGTGCACAGAGGAGTGGTGCTGCCTGCAGCAAACATTTTTGCTGGAGGTGTGAAGCTCGAGGGGATGGTGCAGGGGATGGAGTTTTGGGAATGCAGCACGGCTGAACCCATGGAAAAGAGGTAGGTCATCCTTTACCCTCTCACCAGGCAGCATTCTGGCTTGAATTTGGGGAAAGCAGAGTAAAATCTACAAAGCTGTAGCTTTGGAAATACAGACTGTCATGAGTTTTGAAAGGAGACCGAACAGAGAGGACTCCACTTTCAGAGATGAAGTGTTCTAACACTAGTGGAGATTTATGACAGTGATCAAATCTCATAATGCAGCTCCTGTGCCTAGTTAAACCAGATTGTGGGGTTTTTTGATCTTGAACTGAAAGTCATTTCTCTGAGCCAAAACTTTGAGGTTTGCGTATTGAATAAAATGCTGGGTAATTGCTGTATTTGCCAATGTGGAAAACACAGCAAAATCAGTTAATCAAGTCTTCAGCTGTTCGTTCCTTCAGCTGATCAATCAGCAGCTGCTCAGTGAAACAAAGTTCATGCGCTTGTGCTCAGAACCCAAGGGGAGTTGTGCCTTTCAAATGTCACTTCAAGTAGCTGGGCTTCCAAAGCTGTATGTGCAGGAAATGTAAGGTACTTAATGTACAGAGAGGAGTTGGCAAGGAATTTAAAAAATGGGTAACCTTGAAGAAAGTGCTTCATCAGTGCTTCCCTCTGAACCTAAATGAAACAGCTCAGAGTGTGCATTTGGTTTGTTTTGTTTCGTATTATAAGGCTGTTTTTTATCTGAGGCAACATGACCACAAACCTTACGGGAGAGATTTTTTTTAAAACAGTATTTCTGTGTCTAGATTGGATCATTTTATGTTTGGTTTGTTTGGTTATATGTATGTTCTTTGCAGGCACAAATTTGTTAGGCCTGCACATATGGTTCATAAAATACTTGTGTTCTATTAATACCTAAGTGTTCATTACTTGAAATTTTGCAGAAAACCCTCAAGTATGTACGCTTTACTAGAATCACTTATTTTAGTTTAAAACTTGTGTAAACCAGAGCACTCTAATTTCTATATGGGTTTAGTTATTTTGTTCACAATATCTGTTTATAAATATTCTTCTTTTATTATAATCTTGCATGGTACACAGTAAAAAAAGTGTAGTAGTTTAATTTTACTTCAGCATTGATAAGTATACAAAACCACAGGTGTTCGTGAATGATAAGCACTTGAGTGTTTCTCTGAAATAGTTTGGAAAAATATTGTTTAGAAAATAATGTTTTAGTTACAGAAAGTGAAATATGCATATATGAAAGGGATGTTTTGAGGTCCTAACTTGGATAATTTGATTTTTTTAATAAAACATTCATATCAGTTAAAATAAGAGCCTGTCTTACTTTGAATAAATAGGACCTTTACTTAAGGTAAACAGGTTAAGTTGCAATGCTGTTTGTAGCTGCCTCAGTTTGCAGCCAAGATCCTCCTTGTGCCTGAAGATTACTTGTTATTGACAGTTAATGTCAGCAATAGATTCAGCAGGACTTACCTGCTGTGCAGATTTCTTGGCAGAAGTTTAGCTTTTTGGGCCAGCTAGAAGTCATTAGTCTGGCAGTAACAGAGCTGAGCTTTCTGTCTGAAATTTGCCTGGTTTTGATACAATCTGTTTCATGTGGTGCTCTGTGCTGGGTAGTCGCCTTCCTTCTCCTTCCTTGTGCCTTTCCATCAGATAACAAGTTCTTAAAAACAGTAATTTGGGAGGTTTTGTCTGCTTTCAGATACAAAATGACATTTGTGTTCACCAGAGCATATGGGGTAAAACAATAGAAATATTTTTATTATTTTATCAGGACCTGACAGTACCTGAGACATGTGTTACATGCAAATTATGGGAGCTATCACAACATTTCCTTCCCTTCAAGATGTCAACTACTTTAAGTTACTACAACTGTGCTACTTTCTCCCATTTTCAAAAATTTTTCAGATGTTAGTGGAGAGTTGTGTTGTCTTAATTAGAAGTGTTACTAAAAGTGTGCCTGTGGAGAAAGAGGTTTACTAGTTAAGTTAAAACAAGGTGTACTCGCATATTTTTTACCTTAGTATGATCAAGACTTATTACCTCCTAATGAGAAGAGAAAACCCAGCTAGTACAGAGCAAAAGTATTCAAGGTAGCTGTTGCTGGACAATATTTGAATTTAGTTGGTCCATGAAGTAAATAGTTCAAACAATCTAGATTTTGGCAATGTTCCAAAATAATGGGATCTATTTACAATGTCCTTATATAGTACTTCTGAAACAGTTCCCTGATGTCTTACTGGAAAACCTAGTGAATTGATAAAAGTTGGTACATTTACTTAAGGTGGATTTGGGTCAGACTCCACTAAAGAAAAAATGAATTCTGTGTTTGGGAGGTTATAAAGATAATAGGGAGTTATATCTGGCTGTGAGTGTAAATTTAATAGTGTAGGGCATTGTGGTTTTAATGTGTCTAATATTAACTATCATGACTAAAATTATTCTGAAAGTATAACCAGGTTGGTGTAGTGCTGAACGCATATTATGCTGTGCTGTGGAATCTTTGTAGCCAAAACCTTTTACTGTTCACATCAGCCATCAGCCTACAATGTCCATTGTCAAATTGCACTTAGTGGTGAGTAGTATGTACATGTTTGTCATAAATCAGGCTTGGACTTTAAAAACTAATCTTAATAAGCAGGTGTTTATGATGGGAATGGATAGGGAAGAATGAGCATTAGCAGTGCCTGGCTTAAAAATATTTCTGCAGAGCTTTTACGTATTTTCTCTTCTTTTGTCATAACCTTGATAGTTTGTTCTTTGCCCTTCACTTGTGCCCTTGGTAGTTTTGCTTTCTCTTCCTCTGATTCAGTTTTCACTCTTTTTTTTTTTGAGTTGCAGTAAGCAGACTTCTGGCAAATAGGAAGCTTTTGTTCTGGTCTCTGCACACAGCCAGGATTAGGGCTCCCTTTGCTCTCTTCCTTCAGCAGTTGCTGTCCTGGAGAAGGTCTTAACCTCACTTTTGGTTGATATTTCATATCATTTCTAGAAAGGATGTTGTCTTATTAGATACTGGGATAGATGGACTGTGCAATGGTCCCAGTCTGAAAAGGGACAAGATTTGTAGGAAATTTTATAAATTTGGGGAGTTAAAAAAGAAAAATGCAATTGAAATATGCAACTGTGGTAGTCACTAAAATCTAGTGGCTAAATAAATGCCAGCTGCTGGCCTGTTCTCTAACTGAGGTGGTTTTAGCCTGTTTTATGTGTTCTGTTGTGTGTGATGTTAAGTAATAGAATTGAGAGATTGAGAGTACACAGGCACAGTTAGTTTTAATGAGCATGAATTTCTGTAGTGTAGCTGTACTGAAAGTGAATGCTGGAAATACTAAGAAGTTATTCAATCATTTGTGTGTTTCCACAATGTGTTTCAGAGCAGACAAGATGGCAGATCAGTATAAGAAAGTTTTCCAGATGAGGCATGCAGACCTTCATTTTACTTGATGTACAGTATGCCAAATTATCCATTATTGCTTTTTCTTATTTTGTTAGAAAATGATACTACATTGACCTTTTCCAAGTAAGAAGCATTTTCCTCATTACGTGCTCAACAAGTGATGCAGTTATCCCAGCATTGCGTATAGCATGGGCTTGTTCTAGTCTTGGTAAAGAGTGCAGTAATGCATCATTTAAAGTTACTTTTTAAAATAACTAAGTTACATTTGAAAGGAGAAGTGAATTCTGGAGGTCACAATGTCCAGAGGCTTCCTATTGAGGTAAATGGAGTTGCTTTTCTTTATGTTGTTAATAGAATTAATGTAACTAGGAGCTCTTTTTATAGTATCTATATGTTGATACTATGAATACTATGGGGAAAGATACATGGAAAGTTTGAAGTCTTGATTTAAATTTTTAGTTTGACCTTGAAAAGTATTCCCAGATGGAGAGAGTTAAATGAGCCCAGCTTTGAAAGAGGAACATATGAATCATGGTTGCCAGGCTCTTCGGTGAGAGGCACAAGCTTTACATAGTGAAGTATTTCAAAAGGTAATCTTCAAACCCAGAGTAACAGTGCATTGAGATGATACTGGTGAAATACTATAAACTTCATTAGACTTTTAAATAAAGAATGTGTATGCCATGAAATGGAACAGGTATAAAGTATTAGAATATCAGCTGCATGATATATGTGAATTTTCATAAATGGCTGAGGGGGGACAGAAAAATTGGGCATCCATCACCTACTCCTGGTACATACTTCCTATGTAAGTTTTGTTAAACTGTTCTGTGTACTGTTCTCTAAAATTTGCGTGGTCTAATTTGTCACTCCCCTAACAGTGCCACATAGGTTTTTATCCTGTTGGAACATAGAGAAATACGATTTCCCTGAAACCTGCGCTTGTCCTGCTCAACTAATGACAGTGAAGCATATTAAAGATGTGGGAGCTTACCTGCCTAAGAATGAGGCTCCTGGGTTGGGAAAGTGTGGACTCAGGTCTCTTCCAGTTGTCTTAACTGGTCTTGGTTGGGTCACACTCCTTACAGTTTCAAAACTGTTGTTAAATTGCATTTAGGCCTCTAACCTTTGCTACTCCTGACCGGTTACATTGAGATGCTGCTCTGATACCAGTGCTGTAGGAGAATAGAAGATATTTTACATTGATTTGTGTGATCTAGCTTGAGTCTTGTACATGACTTTCTCTGAAATCAGGTTGTGATTTTGGGTGTGCAGCAAATCCTTTTCTCTGTGTCAAGTGGTTTTACTCTTGGAATGGTCCTTTGTGAGTTTGTGTATCTCCTGGTATTCTGTCATTGCTTTCTGCCACTTGGAGCTAAGATTTTAAAACCGAAGGTGTTTCACAGTGTAAAGGACATTTGTAAATTTTTCTTGGGATCCTCAAACTGAAATAGGAAAACACTTTTGTTTACATCAATTTCTGTCAATTTGTCTCAGTTACCATTTAAAATTATGGTTCTGTGTTGCCAGCAAACATTCATAGAAGGTTTCTTAGAGTGATGGTATTTGGATGTGGTGTCTCAGACTGGTGTGGAGTGCTTTATCTTGCAATCCTTCTCTCCTGCTTTCAGTACAAGCTGGTGTAAAGTCTGAAGATCCAGTGTGGTCTGAAAGGTACAGCCATGGCAACGGGTTCCAGGGTGTGGATTTACAGTTCCCTAGGCGTCACACAGGAGTAGCCTCTCTGTGGGCTATTAATAACACAAATATCAGGCAGTGCATGCTGTCACTGCCCCATTCATCCCGGTGTATTGGTACTCAGGTGAAAGTGACCCTGGAGTATTTGCACGTGTGTGGAAACTTTTATATGCAGGCATATCCAAAGAGCTCCTGCAAGAAGTATTAGCAATGACATTTAAACTTGTTATCTTATGTAGCTTAATATTACAGCACAGAAAGTAGATATTGAAAAGTAGAAGTTTGTTATTCTTACCTGATTTTTTTCCCCCCCTCAGCATTATATTTACTAGTTTTGCCTAGTTTGCAGTAGTTGCGTGTGCCAGAGATCTTAATGCTTTTTTCAATAAATGTCATATAAATAAATAAGCCAGAGTTGCTACTTAAAGAAGGGCAAATCAGATTATTTGTTTATTTAATGTAACCTCAGTTGCGAAAAGGTGCCTGTGACTTAGGTGAGTGTAGCTGTGATCTCTCTCAGCCAAGTCAGATGTCTTCAGTCATTACATTTGCATCCAACTGCAAAATCCAGTTGGGGCTGGTTTTGCAGGTGTCATGCTTAATTTTGATGTAGCACTAGTAAGATTTTTGGAACATGTGGGGAAGAACCTAATGGTTTTTATTTAAAAGTATTTCATTTTTTTATGATGAAGATACATACTAATTCTGTGAGCAGTTTTGGTGTGGGTATGTTCTCTGTCTGTGAGAAATAAAGTGGGCAGGGCTGATGGTGATGTTCTGCCAGCGGTTGCCTTGCGTTATGGCACACTCAATGTGCAACGCACTCAATTTATTTCATAATTGCTTTTCTAATAATGAGCACAACAGTGGATGTTGCTAAAAGTATACACAGGCAAATTAGTAGCTGGGGTCAGTTCTAGCACAGGAGAAAATAAATTTAACTTATAAGTTACTGTTAAGATAAATCTAGTACTTGAGGGGTTTTATAAGAAAATAAGTTGGTTTATGTCAATCTTTTACCTTTAAATAGTGTTACAGATCCCTTAGTCACATATTATGTTTGCAATTTTTTGTCTTTTAATGATTGAATAACATTTTTAGTTATATAAATGTAATATACCTTTAAATTGTGTAGTGAATGCTGTATTTATTGCTCCAGTACTCTCTGAATGCAGTTATAACTGTTAAATATATTCTTAAACTGTATTCTTAAAAACAGAATTGTAGAAACTAATTTTATTAGTAAAAGTCCACAAGTACATGTGTTATCTCCGCAATCCACACATGCTCTGACATACTGTTATCTCTAGCTCTCTCTCCTATGTAGCTGTTACATGGGTCTCTGGCAGCAGATGGCTGGACTATAATGCACTGTTAAACAAATAAAACCATTAGGCATGTAATTCTGCCTGGTAAATGACTGTGTGTTTAAAATGGTTTAAAAAAATTAAATAGAAAATGAAGTTCACTTTTGAATTAATTTAATGACATTGGAATAAAATCCAAACCCCTTTCAGAATACGTAAAACATCCCCTCTTATGTTGTGTTTGTCTCAATTGAAGTCAGTCTTTTTTTATTGCATTCTTGCATCTGGTACAAAATAATCAGTCCTAAATCAGTTTTCTAATAGATGTTTTCTACAAGTAATCGCTTACTTTACATTTATCTTTGTAGGAAGATTTTTGCTTTTGTAATACTGCAGCACAAAATTATCTATTGCATTATATGCTCTTTTTTCCTCATTTTCAAATTTGATACAAATGTCTCTAAAATTATGATTCAACACTAGTGTCATGGCTCTGTAATTAAACTGTTTTTCAATAATTGTCAGCAGCTGAGAGATGCCATTTTGTCTTTTTGTTTTTAGATATGCCAATATTTGGTCTTTGCCCGGCTCATGATGATTTCTATTTGGTGATGTGTAACCACTGTAATCAGGTCGTAAAACCACAGGCATTTCAATCACATTATGGTAAGTGCTTAACTATTTTTAATAATTAAGGGTGAGGTTAAATCAGGATTAAGCCTGGCAATTTTTTTTAAAAATTGATGGTACATAGATCATTACGTTATAAAAAATGTCAAAGAACATAACGTATTTAATCATTTTATATACATGGTAATGCAGTTACATAAAGATCTTGTTCTTTTTAATTTTTTAGTGCTTTCTTGAAATGCTGCATAGCTACAGTTCAGTTTTTAAATGACATATCTAGTGTATTTCACAGCCAATATGTGTAGTGTGTTTGTGTCTCTGTGTGTCATTTCTCTTTGTGTATTTATACAGATTATTTTTACATGGGTTCTGGTACAGCGTGAACTGTGAACTTGAGCTGAAAGCTAAACTTACAACGAAATTTGTAAAACGTAGTAAGCTTCCAATAGCCAGTAAGCTTATTTATTTATTTTCAGAAGTATCAATTCATATTTGTTTTACTAGTCCAACTGTTTTGTATATAAACTATGTGAGGAAGCTCTTGTTGTGTTGGTTGGCCAGTGTTTAGAGAGGACTGAGAAAATGTGAAGTGCTACGCCAGTTTAAGTGCTCAGTTACTTCCTCCAAGCCTGACTGGGGGACATTGGCAGTTCTGCTTTTCCATGCTCCTCTCAAGACTAGAAATTAACCTCAAACAATTTCATGCCAATATTTGGATAGGAGTTTTTTTTGGAATTGAGCTTTTTGTTTCTTAAGAAATTCATGAATGTTTTCTGACCAATTCCCAATAAACATGGTGGACAAAGCATCTGGACTAGTCCTTCCTCCCCCTGTGTTCATGTATTTGTACATGGTCTATTTTCTCTAGGCCAGTGCATCTACTGATTGGCTCTGTGTTTATGAGGATACAAGCTGGGTATGGACAGGGAGCCTCTTCTAGTGTTGAGAACAAGGGATAACCTTTCTTGCATCTTAAATAATCCAACCCTTTGGCAAGAAAAGATATACTCACTTCTGCTTCCTCAAGACTGGAAAAGGGTCTTTGAGCTGTGTAGAGGGTGAACTTCTTATCCTTTCTACTTCTCACTTAGCTTTGTGTTATATTCCCTTATGGATTATAGCCCTACCCTTGCTGCTGGATCCTGCAGTTGTGCCACAGAGTGACTCGGAGAAGAACCTGAATAGGTTTTGTGTCATAATTCTTAATAGTTTGCTTGTTATTCTGTGTATGGCTATGCTAATGTTTTTTTTTTTAAACCCACCGTTTTGTGGATAAAAGTCTCCAGAGCTGTTGGGAGCCAGAAGAAGAAAAGGCCATCGGCTTTTCTTGCTCTGGTTGCTACAAGTCTTTTTATTAGCCAAGAGCAAGTCTACCCCTTGCCAGCAAGATTCCTCACGTGTCACTGAATATCAGCTTAAGACGTCCTATAACTCCTTCTAAAATATCATATTAAATTGATTCTGACAGCTAAAAATAAATTTATGGGGGAGGACTGGATGATACCCAGTTCTGAGTGATAGCATATTGAATATTCCATCTTGAGGTCAGTAATATGGTGGTGATGGAGAGCTGTGGATAGCTGCAGATACTTAAGGCTGACTTTGTGAAATGAGCAGGTGATCTCCAAACACTGTCTGACAAACAGGTGTCTGTAAGGTAGGAACCAGCATCGTGTTTGTTGGTGGGACAGCCTTATGGCCACATGGCAGAAGCAGCTCAGGAGCTGAATAGGTACAGCATTGTGTCTTGAGCATGGACATGGAAACATGGCATGTTGTAATGCTGCTTGTACTGCTGTTAGACTTACTGTGTGAAGTTAATTCAAACTCTGCTGTAAGTACTCTTTGCAATTTAAAAGGGGCAGAGTGAACAGGGAGCTGCAAAATGAAGGTGTGGAAAGCATTTTTAAAAGTCATAATAAATACTAATGTAATGTTTCCATTCTGTATCACTTTGTAGGAGTGTGATCTCTAAATGTGAAAATTTCTCCAATGCAAACCTTACATCAGTGGCAGATTCAGACTTCAAGAGAAGTGTAGAAGGAGGAGATAGAAATGACGAGGTTATTCTTAGTATTTCTTAAGCCTGTTCTGAACAATGAAGAGGCTCAGCACGGGCTGTGGCGTGCAGAGGAAACAGGCGGGGTCATTCTGATGAGAAAAACAGGCTTGGGTGGGGTGAACGTCATTAAAGACCTTAGTTTGCCAAACTAATAGCCTCAGAAAGGTAAGAAGGCTGACTTGGTGGTTTTGTGTAGCACTAGTTCTCAAACCCTTGTATCAGCCTTCACATTGTCAAAATCCTTATGCAGTTGTCTCTTAATTTAGAAAATAAAATGTGAAAGCTGATAAATAGGGCAGGTGATTGATTACCAGACAAGATCTATTTTTTTTAAACACCGTATAGCTCAGGAGAAGGAAATTGCTCAAGTCTTCAAAACATGATTATTTTAAAACAAAAAGCCTGTTATGATAACAAGAAAGTAGAGCACCCTTTGGTTTTACCACAGTCAGTTTACCTTGAATTAAGTTTTTTACTGATATCAGGGATTGAAAAATTATGAAAATTTGCGGTACATCAATGTATCTCTTTGTGATGTTCTTAGGGTCTTTTATTTTTAATTGTTACCAGAGAAGTATTAATCTCTTAAAATATTCTACAGCTCCTGGTGGTGTGTGTTGCTGGTACTTGGTGTTCTTTGAAATTTGTCATATGGAATTTTGTTTTCTGAAGTAGTAGAATATACTCTGTTAAAATATCACTTTTGTCAAAGGAAAGCTAAACAAACTATTAGTTAAACCTAATGAGCTAATTAATTTCTTCCAAAGCATATTTGTGATAAACTGCTTAACTAAGTAGGCTGAAAGTGCTTTGCAGGACATATGCTGGCTTTTTTCTCTGGACCATGAGTAGTCAGAAATAATTTAAAAGTAATCTTATTCATTAGAATATTTCATCTTTTTAGTGAAATGCTTTATTGATACAAATGAGAGATTTGTGTATGTAACCAATTCTTTTCGATTTCATGCATTTGACTAGAAAAGGTACTAATTCAAAATTAAGTTATACTTTTTTAGGCGAGCCGAGCATGTGTTTGGGCTATGAATTTCCATTTTGATAACTTACTCAATTTGGTATATGTACTATGATAGATTTGTAAAATTGGTAAGCGTAATACCACACACAGGTTTGTTTTTAAGAGCAGTCTAATATAATGAGATGTCTGACGTCAGCTTGTGATATTCCTTCTAGCCTGGGTACAGCAGCTGGCTGGCAGTGCACTCCCATGGCTTTAGCCCCTTGGCTTAGGGTGGCAGCACTGCTGGGGACACGGTGGGCAGGAGCCGGCCAGCCAGCCAAGGAGAAGTTGTTTCAACACAAATCCTCAGTTCTGTCAAATCACAGCTGTTTCATTTCGGGGACTGGGCAAGTGATTGAAGCCCTTCATTGCTCCTATTCCTGCTGTTGCTTTGTGAATGGCTACACTTTCAAGGTATCAGCTTCTTCCTTGGGTGAGACAAAATCAGTTCAGAACTGAAAGATGGAAAAAAGGTATAATGTTCAGGCATTGAGTCTTGTGGGTGAAGCACCTGAGATCACTTATCATGATGACTTATTCCCAGAAAGTGTTTTTCTCCAGGAATATTTCTCTACGCTCTGGATGATCATGTGCCAGCTGTCATGCTCCTCAGGACAGCAGGATGTGCCTGTCTCCCTTTGATTTCCATTCTCCCCTCCCTGGACTCATGTTAGATACAGTTCTTGTGCTGCACCCTAAGGTTGCTCTCTGAGGAAGCCATCGCAACAGTTATTTCAGGTTGTTCATGGAAACCCTGAAGTGCCGTGGTTTGGGGCTGTGTGACCTTTTGTTGGCATTTCAGCTGTTGCACGGGCTTATCTCATCTCTCTGTGGTTATCAGCCTCCTGGCTGAGGAGAGCTGCTTCTTTGCTCTGGCTGAGCTGCTCTGTGGCTCTGAGAGATCTCAGCACTGTGAAAGTAGCATCAGCATGGAGATGTATGGGGTTTCTTCCTTCTAACTTTCCTTATTTTTATTTTTTTTTCCTTTGTGCCTTGGTTTCCGTGAATACAAAGTAGGGTTAAACTCTCAGCAATAATAATGAGGGCTACCTGTAAAACTTACACGGAGAGTGCCCGTGACTCATGTAGTGATTGTGAAAACCATGAGTACAGTACGTGTTGGAAAGAGAGAGATGATGATAGTGTGTTGGACTGTTGAGTCATTAAAAAGCTATGTCGAGTGTTTTGATTAACTTCCATGGGTTTGGCACGGTGGCAAAGGTGAGCAACCACCATGAGCTTTGCCTGCTGCTGCTGCCCTGTGAGCTGGTGGGGAATCGCTTCAATGTTTTGGTTTCCAGTCAGTGCAGGTTTAAACCTGAAGTATAGGAATCAGAAGAAGGATAACTATACTGATATGTCCATCTATTGTGGTTTCTAGGAGGTTGTGGGATTGGAATAGAGAAGTCATCACACCATCTTATATTCGGAGGGTAGATCCTGGCAGTAGAAAAAAAGATATTTACTGATCACTTAGTTCCATCCTGCGAGTCTGTGTAAGGTCTTTTGTGATTCTTCTTCATCTAATTGTATAACTGAGCTCCTTCTTTCCTCAGCCAGGGCCCACACCCACCTTTCATCTGCAGGTCTCCACTTTGGAGTCCTAAGGGGTTTTTTGTTGGTGGTGTTAAGTGCCTGGTTTCAGAGAGAACGTGTGACACTTGTGATTTTAATTGGGAAAAGTGATCTGTTAGCTATCTCTGTCAATGTGCTGATGTGTTTTGGATGCGTATCATACATAACTTAAGTATTACAGTCCCTGCAGCGTTCCATGTTTGGGTTCTTTCACACTGTGAATTGAATATAAATTGGTTCTACTGTGGTTTT
This sequence comes from Dasyornis broadbenti, assembly GCA_013397935.1. Classification (NCBI taxonomy): domain Eukaryota; kingdom Metazoa; phylum Chordata; class Aves; order Passeriformes; family Dasyornithidae; genus Dasyornis; species Dasyornis broadbenti. The sequence goes on from VZRN01000404.1 coordinate 1,060,565, forward strand.
GTTAAATTTGCCAGCAGCTAATTGTTCTGAAAACTCTGACAGTATTTAATATTTTTAAGTTGCATTTTTTGAAGTTGTGTATGTATTGCTTGTTTAGACTATAATAAGAGAGTGTGTTTAGCATGGATTCATGGATTACGAAGTCAAAGATAAAGTGTCTGTACAAGGCAGCATTTGAAGCTGATAAGAAAAGAAAGGAATGTACTGAATCTTGTTCCAAAGCCATTGGACCTGAGGAATGGGTTGTTTGTTGCTTGGTTTTTGGGTTGGTTGTTTTTTTGTGTGTGTGTGTTTTTTTCCTCACGGGAGATTGCTTGAGCTCATCCTCATTTTGGAGGGATAAGCCTTCATTATGGCCTGCATACTTTTGGCAGCAAGCAATTTGTTTCAGTAATTAAATGTCCACTGTTCACTAATGTCTTTTTAAAGCAGTGTGGAAAGGTTTTGTATAAACCATAAGAATTTTGGTGGGTATCAGTGATCTTCTGTAGCAGTTTAACAACCAAAATAAAACTTGAATATTCTGTGGTGTGTCACAGATGTGCTGGAGCAATCTGCCAAGCATATTGCCAAACATGCACAGGTGGCATTCGGTATATTATGGCTCCAGTTAATGTATATGTTTTAACAAATTATCATTGGCAGCTTCAGGAGCTTCTGTTTAAATGCACAGTCCTCTCACAGTAGTTCACACAGTCCAGGTTCCAGCAACAACTAGTTTAATTTCTTGGTAGATATTTGTGAAATTCTGTAGCTTTTGCAAGAATCATCTTGGCATATAGCTGAGAATGTGCTCAGAGGTCAGGATTTGTTTCAGAAGGAAAAGTTTCAGCTGACTATTTAGTCATTTTTAAATAATGCATCATTAAATAAGAAATTATCACGATGTGGAAAAAAACTCTCTAAACTTATTTTGAGCTTTGAAATGCGCACCCCCAAGCCATTAGCTGAATACCAAATGTGCTATGCAGATTTTACGGAGCGGTGGAGTTCAGCACTGTGGTTACTTGTAACATCACAAACCGTTCACATGCAGATTATTTTTGTACACAGAATGGCTGTGGTCATTGTTTATTACATGAAAGCACAGGGAGTCTGTTTGAGACGCTGATGGCAGTTTTCTAGTAAAACGTCCTCCTTTTTTGTGGCTACATGGCCTTGTCAAGCTCTGGTTGAAGACATAAAGCAATTTTAAATACCAGCTAAGAAAAAAGGTGATGTTCACCTTCATATATAAGAGATACTGATTATTCAGTTTACTGCTTACCATGTAACTCATGTTATTCTCCCTACAGCACCATGTGTGCTAAAATAGTACAAACTTCACGTGCTTTCATGTGCTTTAGGCTCTTCTTACCTTTGGTTAATGTGAAATGAATTTCATGCTATTCTGCCATAGCAGAAGACCTAGATGCAAAAATGCTTCTGCTTCTAATATTGGCTGAAGAGAGAATATATTTTTTTTTATTCTATCCTTACTGCAATGTTAAAATATTTAAAACAAACCTAACATACAAAATTATACAAGGGTTCCATGAGAATCCTGCTCCTTTATAGTGATCTCCTTGCTGGATATTTGCTTGGAGACTGAGACTGACTGCTTGCTTTTCAAAGTAAATATTGATGGGGAAGAACAAGTGGAAAGAAAGAAAAACAAATATTTATCTTGGTGGGAAAAGAGGAAGCAGTGCCATGTTCACTGTCACAGAAATAGTTGTTCAGCAAGAGGGATAAAATATGTTGATCAATAGATTACAGTAAGATCTAAAGAGAACAAGTAATTCCAATTAAAAGTAGCTATTGAATGTATTTGACTGCAGCTTCACTTTGGAAGAAGCCAGCTGGGACAGTTGCATTGTCTACAACTAAAAATGACTGACAATGACAGAGTTAACCAATCTAGGAGTCAAGGTTGAGTTTCATCACTCAGAACTCATTTTGCGAGAGGAAACCGCGCGTGGAGCAGGACGCAGCTCTCCCAGCCATTGTTTCAGACTGTCTGCAGGTTCAGGGAAGGCCATTCTACATCAGCTTACGTGATCCACATCCCTGGAAGGTTTCCTCCACAGCTAAAAGGGTTCTTTTACCACCTAAGCCACTCCTTCGGGCTGAAGCCCAGCCAGGGGAGGTGGCATGCTCTGAGGGCAGGCCATGGGCATGCAGCGTCTGGCACACTGCCCTAAGCTGAGTGCAGGAGAATGAAGCTGCAACCTGTTAAAGAGCTGGGGAGGTGCAAGAAGCCCGAGTTGAAGTAAAAGAGCTGAATATCTACTGTTCTGGAGAGATGGGAATGTGTCAAAGCCGTGGAGATACGAACTTGGTGTTGGAGGGTGGGGTTAGAAGTAGTTTAATTTCCAAAGCTAACCACACACAGATCAACTATTTATAAGGACTTTCTCATTTATTTTTTGGGGAGAAGTATGTGTTCTCATGAGCTGCGTTCATGATTATTCCAAGAACTGCAAACCTCAGATGAACACCACAGCACTTTGTGATTCCAGGGAGAAGTATTCTGGGAAGCTTGTAAAATTGTTTTGAGTATTGAACTGTCACAAAGAAGATAATTTTTGGTTCGTTTTTTGCCTTTTTTTTTTTTTCCCATGGAAGTACATAGTTTCGAGTTGCACAGACTGTGCCCTCTCATCCCAGCATCTGACTCTTGAACAACTGCTGTGCTTGGGATGGTCTCTTTTTCTCTGCAAGCGCAGCTTCATAGGTCAGATAGGAAATCTCATCAGTAACCATCAATTACATGAAGTTTTTGCGAAGATACCAGTGCTCCCAGTGCAACTGTGCAGTACCTGGCTGGGGCAGCAGTGCCCAGCTTGAGCAGGCAGGGGGATGGCAGCTTTGGCAGGGCTGGCTCAGCACAGCTGGAACTAAGTAGTTTGCAGTCTGTGTGTGTGTGTCCGAGGAGGGGAAAGAGAGGACACTGGGGAATAGCTAAAAATGGAAATGTAAAACAAAGAACTTGAGTAAAATACATGTAAAAAGAAATAGATGAAGACAATAAGGAGGAAGCTAAATAAGGAAGGTAGGACAAAATGACCTTGGAGAAGGGAGAATGAAGTAGGTACAGTGTTGGTTTTATTGCTCTGTAACAAGGGGTAAAGTGGTAGGAGGGAGGAGAGGCTAAACAGGGCAAAACAAACAAAAGCTTTTTCCTCTCTCAGTGTTTTGGCAGCAATGCTATTAATGTGGTTTGTATAATGCTGTGGCATTCTTGGATTTTGCACATTTTGGTGGGGGTGAGGGGAACAAGAGTGTGTCCTACTTGAGACACATCTCCTGGCATTATCAGGCACTGACCATCAAGGAAAGAGATGCATATATGCATGCGTGTGCACTTACTAATAGTTCATCTTTTGTTTGCTTATGCATCCCTTTTACTGTTTCTGTCTGGACTTCTTAGATTTGTTTAGCAATTTTCATTTTTCTATACTGTAACTAATATTTTTTAGAGAGTAGGATGTATGTGTAGCTTTCAGCAGCTTTTGCATTAAGAAGACTGTCCCCCAGAGAAGAGGAGAAGTGTAGTGTCCTAGGTGAAAGAAAGTTATCCATGCTGGACCTACATAAAAGCAATGTTTTGTAGGAACTTCTTCATCTGCCACCTCAGCAAAAGTAGGCAGCATTCTAAAATCTGTATTCCCACCTACAGCAATAATGCACAAAGTGGTAACCAGGTGTTAGGCACAAGTCATATTTTGGAAAAACTTGAGGCGGTAGTTCTCTTACCAAATTAAAAGAAATCAATAACATTTTGGTTTTAGGCACAGCTAAAAAGTGGCTGCTACTTACTTTAGTTGAGCATTATGTCAAGTAGTTTTCACCTTTTATTCACTTGGTTTTAATCACCAGTTTGCTGGCATTTTAAAAAGAAACATGATACTGCTTTGAGGGTTTTTTTTCTTCCAAGTAATATGATACACTTAAAATCTAACATATGATACACACCAAGTCTAGAAACTGTGGTTTTAAGGTATTACCAGAAGAGGGAGTTTATAATACTTTCTATACAATGAAACCTGTAAGTTTATTGATAAAAAGCAATCAATAACCACATGACTTGTATACCAAGTTAAAAAAATAATAATTGTAGGTTCAAATTTGCTTTCAAAATAATACAATTAATGCCAACTTTCTAAGCTTCTCATTAGGCTTAGTTCAGTTTAACACTAAATAATTATATCCAAGTAGTAAATGGTCTGGAAGACAATTCAGATTCCTAAGTATTGTGTTGTATCTACCTGTAACAAAAATTCAAACACCTTTTCAGTAGCAGTCTTGGATTAATTCTTGCAATATCCAGCTCTTTGAGAGCAATAACAGGATGGAACAATTACAAATAACTTCTTTTAAATGTAGAAAATAAACAGAAATAGATAAATGTTGTATGTAATTTTATGTAAGTCTGTGATGGTATTATTGACTAATAGGCCATCAATAGCTATGTCAGGCAGTAACAGCCAAAATACTTCCAAACCCTATTATCTCCTATTGATGAAACAAATACATAATGTAATGTTGTATAGAAAATCATTATTTTTGCTCTATAATTTGTGTGGATGTTCCTGCAGTTGTCGTGCAGCTGAACAACAGGTTAATCTTTTCAACAATACCAAAAAAATGTAGGAAAAAAAAAAGCCATCAGTGTGTCTAATATGTAAACTGCTGATAAGCTTTGCCTATTCTGGTGCCTTATGCAAGTTCTGCCATGTCAGAGAGTGCTGCTGACCACAAAGACTGCAATGGTGTTTTGTTTCTCCAAGTTGTATTAGAGAAAGAAGGACCACTGTCAAGAGATTCTTGTCCTATTTTCTGTTCTCTTTTCCCAAGATAACGAGTTGCCCAGGTTGGTATGACACTCTCACTCTGCATTGTTTTGTAAAAGATGCAATTATACCAGGCTCCTGGAGGGTTGAAGCAGTTCCTACATAACTGAGTTTTTCCTTATTGTTTGGCAAGATTGTCAGAAAACCTTTAATTCACAATTATATATAAAGTAGCTTTCCAAAAGTAAGCCTTCTCTTTTAGCCAGATCACAGTCTTGTGTTTTTACCCCATAGATTTTTTTTTTTTTTTCCCCCTCTGCCAGGCCAGGAGTGGTTTTGTGCTTTGTGACTCTCTGTGTGACCCTGCTGGTTGCAAAGAACCTGTTTGTCATGTCTGGCTCTTGGAAAAACCCTGGTTTCTGTGGAACGTTGTGGTGAATTCTGTGCATTAGGTAGAAGGTGTGCCCCTTTCAGAGCACCCTTCCACCTTTGAGCCTAAAACTTTCCAATGTTTGTGAATTATCTGCAGAGCTGTGTTTGAGCTGTCAGGAGTTTTATGTGATGTACACTGAGAGTTTTAAGGGCTGTTCATCACTCTGTGATGGTACACATGGTTTTCACATGGAATTCATGGCTCTTTTCCTTGCTAAGAGGACAATTGGCTGTGTTTCTTTTGTTACTACGTGGTTGAAGTTGTCACTTGAGTTCTTAAACAGTTTGATTTTCTCCTGTAGTAGGGTGGGCTTAATGAAGTAACTTTTTATTTCTCTTCTAGAGTATAATGAGAAGCCTTATAGTACTCTGTAGAGCTCTGGCCCTGCTCATCATTGGCATGGGACTAGCTAGCACACATTTTCTTCAGTTTCATTTTGGCTTGCAGCCTCTGACAAGCCACATGTAACCATGTATATGCCTGGAAAGATGCCACCCTAGCCCTGTCCTGGCCTCTAAGGTCAGAGTAAAGGTTTTTAAACTGCCACAGTTCAGTCCCCTCCCCATCACAGTGCCATGTACTCTTTGACCAAAGGTCATCATGTGGGTCACGAAGCAATCTACCAGCCTGCTTCTAAAAATACCTGAGACTGCTTTAATACCTGTAGAAGTTGTATAAACTTATATATACGTGTAGTATTGCAAGGCTTGATGCTCACACCTTGCTCACCATGGACTGAGAATGACAGCTAGTGACACTTAGTAATGGGTCAGTGCCAAGTTTTTCTCTCTGTAGGACTGGTCTCTGTTCAGGCTGAAGATGGGCACTGACCTGTGGGGCCATACTCATCCCCTTTTTCTGTGATCAAAGAATGTACCAAGGGAGGCTGGAGTTGGCAGATAGTTAGGACGTGCTGAAAGCCCTGAGGAGCTCCTGGGCTGTTTGCTATTTCCTCTGCCCTGTCCCAGTTGTCCAGGTGGCAGTGATCCACAATAGCTGTGGCTGTACACTTGAAGTCTAATGGACTCAATGTCCTTTCCGGATTTGAGTCCCTGGAAATGACATAATTCTGTACAGAAACCTTCATTCTCTGTGTGTACACACGTGCTACATGAGTAGCAGTTATATTTTGTATTTCTGGTGTAAACAAGCATGTTGTGTAAGTGGAGTTGATACTAAGGCATAAAATGCTGTCACTTGATTGTGCACCAACAAGCCTGTCAAGTTGTTTCTCTGTACTCAGTCATCCATTTTATTCTGGGCTTGTTCCAGTTTTCTGAAACCTGAGGAACTTCTAAGCTGGCTCACTTGGAAAAGAAAACATCTAAAACTAGTAATCTTGCCCAATATATTTGTTTTGTTCTGCAGCATGTAAAACACTTTCCAAAGTGGCAGCTGCTAAAGAAAAAATATCCACATATTTCCAAATCCATTGCCTTGCGGTTCTGGCGGTTCTGGGAATTTAATTAATGATGGTACTTCAGAGCACTCATTTCCAAATACAAGGCAGTAGCATTATTTTTTATATGATTTTGCTGCTCCTTTACTAAGGCTGGCTTTGTGGTGTCATGTAGAAAGTCCTGGGGTTCTTTGCATGCACCCCCCATAGCAGCAAAGTCGATTTTCCAAGTAACCATGTTGGAGTCCTCAATTGATCAACTTTAAGAAGTTTGGTGTTGGCTCAAGGCCAATCATTCTCTTCCTTCCAGGAAGAATAATAATAGTAGCCAGTAACCAAACAATCTCTTTAAAGCAAAATATTTACAACAAAATCATCTTAGACAGTGCTAAATGTAAACATAAGCAGGCTGCAGTGTAAGCAAGCCCAGCTTATGCAGTGTTGATATCAATCAGATGAAATTCCTTGGAAGTCTTATTTTTTTTTTTTTTTTTTTTTTTCTATGTACCCCTCAAAGCTTTTAGGAACTGGCAAACTCATCAATACTGCCACTCACAACCCAGTTCTTTGTCATGGCCAGTTCTTAGGCCTGCAGCCCACTCCCTGGGATCAAGCCACAGTTTAATTTTTGCTGGTCCTCGCTCAGTTCACTGCCAGCTTTTGCACAAGCGGGCGTTTGGTTTGTGACACTGTCGGGCCTTTGAGTGGATGGTTCTACTCTTTGTTACAGACAGAGCAGATGCTGCAAAGGCTCAGACTGAGTGGTCAGGATTGAGGGAGAGGGCAGGAATGCTTTTTGCCATGGCAGCATTAGCTCGCACCAACCAGTTTGAAGTGGTTGTGAAACTGGTGCCTGTGTTTGCTGAATTTTGAGAAAGAATAAGTGAGTCTTAATATGCGGTGAAGATAGACAACCAGGCTGCACTGTGGCTTTGTCCCATGTGTTTTGCCATCTCTCTGCCATTGTGGCACCTCCTGCTCTGTGCACAGACATAGCTTCAGGTTTCATGTCATGTTTTGCTTTTTTTTTTCTTTGCTGACTAATTTAATAAGACACGTGCACAGCTGGGCAGGAATGTGCTCATGGTGTCCAGCCAGCAAAGATCTTCCTGCCTTCCTTCTGTAAGAGCACCAAGAAGTCTTACCTTTGCTGTCAGAACGCTGCTTTCACTGCTAATGATAAACACCAGTATCTTCAGGACATCTCCCAGAAGGGATTGGGAGGGTACCATCTCAAATCCAAAATTAGTCTAATTTTGAACTATAGATGTATTTAATGTAGACAACTGGAAGGAGATGTGAAGAGCTGCATTTATCTAACTTTAGAAACCATAAAGACAAGAAATATAATGCAAGTAAAAGATTGCCTGGAGAATTTTTTATCTTAAAATCAATTTTCCTGGCAATATAAAATGTGCATAATACTTCAACTTGTGGATTC
>VZRN01000404.1:1068660-1103783 GCA_013397935.1 Dasyornis broadbenti
TTTTTGTGTGTTTGTTTTCCATTTCTTAACATTCAGCAGTACTCATTCGTATAAGGGAACTACTGTGTGTGTGTCTGTAGTGACAGCAAATTACATAAATATCTTTTTGTGTTACATGTGTTCAGTGAGAAAATGAAAGAGAATGTTGATGCTGTTCTTTGTTATCTGGAGTGGTACGAAACAAACCTTTTTCCATTGCAATGGAAGGCACAGTTCAAGTTGCCCCTCTTGGGTGATAGTGTAACACCAAAGACCTGGAAATTAGGTTCTCTGCAGTGATTCATATCAAACTGCTTCTCTCCCTCCTGTGCTGTCCTGATGTCAGAGCAGGAGTCTCCTCACTGCAGCCTCGTTCCTCGGGAGCGAGCAGCGTGCACAGGTGGGTGTTCTGCATGCATGGATCTGCGCAGTGCATTATCACAGCTTGCAGGGCTAATTTTAGGCTTCTGAACTCAGGTATTAACTGATGGTGTGCGTGTTTGTATTGAATCTAATGTTGTTGATGTTTTGAGAATTTTTTTCAATGACTTCAAGTACTGTTGATAGAAAATAAAACTTAAAACCTCTTGCAGTATTTAGTACCAGGAGAAGAACTTCCTGATTTCGTTGCCTTATATAATGGGTTGCTTTTACGACGTTAAGTAAAATTACTTTTGCATTTGTCACAGTACACTGGCAGCACGTGATTTTGCTGTGCCACGTGCACAATTCATTTCAAGGTGAAACCCTGTGAGCATTTACTGCATAATGTTACTCAGAAGCCTTTAGAAGTTGGAAAATAGTAGATAAAAACGCATGGATGGGGACAGTTGGCATATATGCTGCTGCTGTAACGTAAGCAGGCAGAAAATCCCTTTGCATTCTCTGTACCATTGTGTGCCTTCCCGTGGGCCAAGGCTGCTCTCTCCCTGTGTGAATGTCCCGTCATGCCTCTCCCTTCCATTCCAGCTCCTGCCTTGATGCCCAGCTGCTGGGATTTCTTAGCGCTTGGGTTCTTTGTCCTCACTCTTACCCAGAAGGAAGACAGCTTTCTGCATTGTTCCACGTGGGAATTACGTTGCTTGATCTTGGTCAGTTTATTTGTGGAACAAGCAACAAAATAGAACTTACTTGCTCTCTTGTCCCTAAAATAAGAATGGGCCAGATCAAAGACTAAGAATTCTGTTTTTTAAGGCAAAATACATCAGTGTTGGTTCCCCACATGGTAGTTTGAAGTCAAGAATTTCATGAACCACTGAAATCTGTTGGAGACTTACCCAGTTTTAATTATGGGTGTGAAGCTGAAGAGTGTACAATAGAAACAAATCCTCCAAAAACATGCGTGCCTCTGGTACTAATTTTAGTGGTGGAAGGAGTTGTGTTTTAAAAACAGCATAATCCAAGGAAATGTCTTTGTATTCCTGAGTTGTCCTTAACAATTAATGGGTAGGTGACATGAGCTGTCAACTTCTTGAAATTCAGAACCACAGAGGAGCTGGTTGTTGTCTCGTATTCTGAGTGCATAGATATGGGAACGTTAGCATTTAATATCTGTGGTTTAGGATTTAGTATTTATTTCTAAGCTTGGTAATGGGAGCAGTAGCCTCCAGGTTTCTGCAAGTTTCTTTAAATAAAGAAAAAAAAAACAACCTAAAAAAATCTCAATCTGCTGAAATGGTACTCCGTTCTTCTGTTTAAACCTTCCTAGCTAAGAGAAGTAATATGCTAACACACAGATTCTAATACACAAAGGTGTTTGTACGAGGCAGCTGCCTCTCTTCTTGGCAAACTTCTTTTGTTAGTGAAAAAGTAATTTGCTTGGTTTTAAAAATGAGTTTGTGCGTAATTTGATAAGTGAGGCAAGACTGAAAATTTCAGCTTTGATTATGGTAACTTAAAATAAGAGCAAAAGCCATAAACTGTTTTTTCCTATTCCTTTTGTCAGAAAATATGCTGTAATTTTTATAAGTGATTACTTAGGAAATGGTCCAGAAATAATTATTTTGGTAAAAATTAGATTTTACTCTCTATGTGCTGGCTTCGGGTGAAAATCAGACCTTGACAGTCAGACCTCAGAGTCTGGAAACTTAGTTATGTGGAGACCCATGTGGAAGTTCAGGACAGTAAATATTGGAGTGAAAATTCACTCCAATATTTACTGCTGCTGGAAAAGCACAGCAGCAGTGTCCAGTGATGCTCTGCCACAGTGACAGGGACCATGTCCCTCAGGCCACCGGCAGCCCAAGGAGCTGTGGCTCTGGAGATGGTGGGTGCCCACAGGCTGGGCAATTTCAGGCCAGCATAGGGTGGCTGGCGACAGGCATGTTTGCTGGAGGAATCGTCCTGGAGCCACTGGCACAGGCCTGGCACACACCTTGGGAGTCACAGGAGCATCCACAGAGCCTGGTGTCGTGGCTGTGTGTGACCGGTGCCAGTGCCACCCCCGTGGCTGGCAGCAGGTTTGTGGGTGAAGCCAAGGCTGGCACAGGGCTGGGGGCAGCTGTTGGCTGCAGGGTGCCCCAGGCCAGCCCGCAGCTGCAGTGGCCACGATGCTGTGGGCCTGGGCAAGCTCTGCGCAACGTGGATAATCCCACAGCCAGGGATTAAGCACTGCCAGCGGCCCCGTGAGCCCTTCTGAAATGTCACCGGAGCCATCTGGCACAGCTCCAAAAGCAGGCAGGCAGCAAGCTGGCCACGGACAGGGACAAACCGAGCAGCTCTGATCCTCCAGAGCTGCAGGCCTGGCACAGTCAGTGCGCGGCAGGGCCATGCGCTACTTGGAGTTGTTTCCCTGCAGAAACTGAAAATCCCCAAAAGCCGCAGCTCAGATGGGGAGACTGCAAGAGAGAAAATAGCAGTCAAACCTTAGACAGCTGATTGCAGTCCTGTCAGGCCCTTAGATAAATTGGCAGCTGTTAATCAAAATGTTAATTAAAGAAACTATTAAGAGTGTGTTCATTTCAGCTTGTTTTTCTGAGTGTGCTCACCCGTGTAATTTATAAATCAGAGGGCAAACACATTCCTGTTACAGCTCTGCGGATGGCTGGCTGTGGGCAGGATGGTCTGTGCTGTTCCATCTCAGTGCTGGAAGAAATGGGAAATACAGGCACAGCCTGCATGTGTCAAGTGCAGTCATGTTTTTCATTTAAAAGGTTAAACTGCACAAACATTTTAGTTAGCACATCCTAATTACAGCATTGCTCCATTCTATCAAAAGGAAGTGTGAAAAGGCTGGTAATATTTAATTTGAAAGATGTTATTGTGCATGCACAGTAAGTCTGTGCCCTCGTTTGACTGTATTAGTGATTTTCCTGAGATTTTGCTGCAGTAAATTTTTTAATTAGTGTATAGTTAACATGCACAGTGTTTTTAAACATGAAAACAGTTTATAATTTTTGTTTGTTGTAATTGACCAGTGTTAATGAAATAAGCAACAATGATCATTTGTTGTCCTTCAAAACTAACTAATGCCTGAAAATGTTAAATTGGGGTAACATAATGTAAGGAATTGCGTGTATGGAGACAGATGAGACACCGTTGTGACATCAGGAGTGTGACATCAGAGAGAGCCCCGGGAAATCCCTGCTCAGCTCCATCAGTCAGCACTTCCTCGACTCTGCTGTGAGCAGAGAGGGGCTTTGTAGCTGGCCAGTTCAAATAGCCATGTACATGTTTATATTTTATTTTTTAATCTTACAAAGCTCTTTTGTATTGTGGCCGTGGATGTCACTAGTTAGTCATGTAGTACATAAGAAAAATATTTGTGCTCAGTGTCTTTTCATCCTCTAGTTTCTTAATGACAAAATCAAAGGATATGATTTCCTTAGCTGACATCACTGTTTTCATGTATACCCTGTTTCCTCTTATTTCCATGCCCAAAACAAAGTGAATTCACTCTTCTTGATCTCTTTTGTGTGGAAAGCTTTCAATTTCAAGGCCTTTCTTTTACACCCATCTTCAGACTTTTATAAGTTACCCTGTAACCCGCTTTGTATTTTGGTTCACTAAGAGCTTTTAAGCAAGTTTTCATTGTCAGCATTTTTTTTAATAATTTTTTTTTTTTTGTAGCAGAACTGAGTCTGAGAAGTCAACATACAGCAATTACAGTTTGCTACATGTAAAAAAATAGCTACAGGGAAAATACTAAAATTCCCAGTCTGGTGTGAATAGAAGCAATAGGAAGATGAAAGCCAGGCAGGCATTTGTATAGGGGAGCTCATCTGAAGTCATGACACAATGTTATATTATGTGATAAGGTCTTATAGGGAACATTGTTGATGCTGAAGAGGAAGAACATGGTGTTTAAAGGTGTAAACCTAATTTCTGGGTAGAGAATGGGCAGAGAGAGAGAAAAGCAAAAATTAGGTGGTGGATCTTCCCTTAATTCGTTATTCGCATCTTTCAACACACCATTCTTTATTAATCTTCTGTTTACCAAAGTTTTTATTAAACTTTGGAATAATGTTGGGGTGTGGTATTTATTTTGAATTTGCTTTATACTTTTTTTTAAAAACTGAAGCTTTTCTTTAATGTCATTCGGGGTAAGCATACCCAGCTGGAAAACTATTGTCTTGTATTTTTGAGAAAGCTGACCCATACAAGCTGAGGCACTGCTGATCTGTACTGCTTATCTTTGTCTGCTTGATGCTCTTGTTTATCATCACTGTGGCTTTTCTGAAATTTATTTCAAGTAAGAATTTATTCTTTTTAATAGCAAAAGAATGACTTATTCAATACCTGCCTTTTAATCAGGCAGTGCCAGTATTGTCATGTCGTCAATAGGCTACATAGAGATTAGTGCTCATAATGGGGATGTTATAATCTCTCCATGGCCCGGTTACCATCTAAGACACTCTACTGTCCTTCCATAATAACTTTGCCGTATTTATATTTCTGTGCCTAACAGATTTACAAGACCATTACTGACCATATCTCTTTGCAAGTTTACTGGGGAACTCTAACTGAAGTTTGAGCTTGGATGTTAGGGCACAGACTTTTTGAGATGTTAAAGCCCTGGCTTTTGGGTTTACCTGGGCAAAGAGGAGGATGGAGGAGGATGGGGTGAACATCCTTCTCTGGGTGATGAGGGGAGACATTCCAACAGTTGCTCTCCCTGGCTCCTCTTTTTCCATGTGGTTCTGCTCCATGAATAATTTCGTGTCCTGCCTCTGTCAGTTTTCCCACATTGTTCTCAAGAGTTTTACTGGTCTGAGGGAGCTCTGAATAGCTGAAACAAACCTGATGGGAGTGTCCTTAATTCTACTTTGCCACTACACAACACAGAAAACCCCAGTCTGTCTGCAGGCTTGGGATGGCACTATGCTTGATGCTTCAGAAGCTGTTTTATATCTCTTGGGGAAAAACCCATGTATTTTAAGGAGGAATTTTAAATCCTGTGGAAATTGATTACAGAACTACTTGTGTGCTAAGTACAAGGGAGTCTTGAAAGGATTAGTAACAAATAAGGAAAAATGGAAAAACCGGTAATGAACGGAGAGTTGTGGAGAGGCAGCAGTTGGGAAAGAGAAGTACTTGAAGGTTATTTATTTAAATATGTTAATTTATTGTTGCATTCTTAATAACTGTGTTTGCAATCTGCTCCTCACTCTCTTTTCTGTGATGGCAGTCTTGGATGCCAGGGGTAGGTGTGCTGGGTTTGGGGCCATTCTGCAGCAGCTGCCACAGAGGGGATGGCTTTCCTGCCCTGGTAGTGTGTGCTACTAGAGAATTAAAACTCATCATGGCTGTGCTGTAGTTATACCATAAAAATCATAATTTATCCTAAATTATAGTTACAGAATTATCTCCTCTTTGAAATATTTCAAAGTACTGAAGTTGGCATTCAGAATCTTATTAGCGAGGGTGATCATTTTCCACTTCTTCCTCTCTTTTCTTCAATGGCAGCAACAAAACTGACCCTGCTTACACATAATCTAACACACCTTTATCTAACAGATTTTGCACAGTGATCACTTGTGAGTGGATTTCAGTTCTCCAAAATAAATGTCTAGGAAAATTGAAAAATATTCAGCATAATAAGTTTATAAGTGAGGAAGTGCAAGACATAAGGTTGAATCAGTATTGCTTGGTCATTATCTGTACAAAAGATATTATATATGGCTGTTTCTTAGTGCCACAAGCATACCTGACTATCAGTTGGCTTCTTTTCGTGGTTTTGCTGACACTGAGTGATAAACGATAATATCAACTGCCAGATGCAAAGCAATGGTTTTTTATGAAACAGTAAGACAAAACATCTCAGGACATTAACAGATTGTACTGGTGCCCATCAGGCCTCGGTGGTCTGTCATGCTGGTCTCTTGGGTTCCATAAATACTGTATTCTGTAACCTTCTTGCTGAAGTGAAGATGACTTTGTTCCAGCTGCTCTCTGTTCAGCTAAAGGTGTAAGGTCAAACACCACACAATTGAAGATGGAGTGACCTCATCCTGATTTACAGTGCGCACAGAACTGATGGGATGATTAAAGGGACATCAGTGGAAGATTAAGGCAGAATCCTTGGTATCTAGGTCCCGTGATTAGAGCGGGATAATGAAGCAGCAATAAGTATGTGAGCAGCAGATCAAGCTCCTGCACAGACCAAGCAGCTGCACCCTGCCAGGATGGCAGCAAAGGAAGAGTAATTTGCCTTGCTATGCCCGTGATTGTTTTATCTCCTAGTTTCTCCTGCAAAATCCTCATGTACCTCATTTTTTTTTTCTTTTATCTTTGTCATGGTGAGATCAGAGTGATGGTGGGCTAGAGCTGCAAAAGGGATTTTAGTTGCTTGCCGAGTAAAATCTGGAGCTATGTTGAGGTGCCCTTCCACAGCAGTGTCTGTGCTGTCATGGATCTGATCTTCCTGGAGAAATGAGAAGACCAAGTCAATTAGCTCTCCACAGTTACTCTAGGAATGGAATACTCTTACTGACAGAAAATAAGTTTTTTATCCTCAGGTGAAAAATATTTGTTTTAATGTGCCTGTCTTAATTTCTCAAATGACAAGTCACACAGTAGCTCAGTATGATGGAGAAAAGGGCAAGTTTGTTTGCAGTTTCACTGTTAACATGCTTACACTTTTTGTGATACAGACATATGAAATAACAATTGCTTAAGCATAAAGGGGTTTTTTATGCTTTGTTTCAACATATACATCTAATTCTATAGTCTGAGCCATACTCTTACGCTTATTCTATACAATGCACTTAACCTATGTTTAATCTCTTCCTGAATGTTCCCTGAAGTTATGTTGTGTCTGACTGAACTAATCTGGTGTGTGTTCTCCTGGGTGTGCTTCGTTTTTACTGCGGCTGCACCAGCTCTGACACGGGGCACTTTGACTTTTTGCCCAGTACTTACATAAGCAGTTGGTATAAAAAAAATGGGTTTATGAAACTTGATCTGTACATCTTGTGTTTGCTGCCCAAAGCTATTAATTGATGCCCAGAGAGAATGAACAGGACAAAACACTTCCTAGATATTGGGGAATAAGTGAGGACCTGGGAGGAATGTTTTGAAAATGTTTAAGAGTATTGTTGCTCTTAAATAATGTTTTTTCTTTATTTTTTTTTATAAGCATGCTGTAAAGAAAGTAGCATGTTAAGAAAAATCAAATGCTTTTTTCTATAGAAAGGTATCTTCTTTCAATATTGCAATAAGTTATGAATCACAGTAAGTCCAAGGGTTTACTCATTGTTAGAAGAATAAGCAGTAGTAGCCAAACATGGTGAGAAGCTTTCTCTTTTCCCCCCCTTTCTTTTATTTTCTGCTCCTTCCAGGTTGCTTTTTTGCATTTTGTCAGAGATTACTGCATGGTTAGTGGGAACCACAGAATGGAAAATAGGATTTTGAAACCCAAGAAAATTGGTAGGCTGACTGGGCCAGGTGAAGCTTTTTTTAAGGTGTGGAAGAAATTTATATTATCAATATCTATTTAATCAGGAAGTCCTGTGTCTTCTGGCATGATGCGTATATAATTCTTGCTCAGCTATAACACAGATGCCGTGTTTTTCCTGCTTGATAGTTCACAGTTATCCTGTTCATGGAGCAGAGACATCGTTTGCTGGGATGTCATCTCTTTTCACAGCTTTTTGACACTGTCCAGTCCTTCTCTATAGTTTCACAAACCTGTTATATAAATGCAAAGATATTTAGGGAGGAGTTTATCTGTTAGTTTAGTGTAGAATGCAGCTTTCATTTTAGATCAGATTTGTCCCGGTGCTGTGGCATCAAGGAAGACTTTCTGGTTCTTTGTCCAAAGCCAAAACTTGAATTTTTCTGATATTTAAAAAGCAAAGCGAACCAATGAAAAAAAAAAAAAAAACCAGAAAAACTCAAGCAACAATATAACCCTTCTTTCCCCTAAATTTTAGCATTTAGAATCATCATGTACAGGTGCAGAATTGGAAATAACACTTTATGTTATATAAGCAATCATGACAAAAAATTTGTTTTCCTCTCAAGAGTTATGTGAAGGGAAAGGATGTGAGTGCCAAATTTTAAAATTTGAAAACTGAACACCTGGAGATAGTTATATTTTTAAATGTTTTCAGGCTGAGTCAGAATTAGTGACAAATGGGAACTATGTTAAATTGGCAGAAGATTAGTAGAATTTATTATTATAATATGCTTAGCATAAAAAGCATGGTGGTCTTGATTATTCAGTGACAGTTTGTATAGTAATTTTTCCAGTAAAAGACTGTGTCAGTCTGTCAATAACTGTATTCATTAAATCAAATATGCCATGCTTAACACGTCTGGTTTCAGAAATAATATTAGCTTTCTGTCTTAAGATGAGACTTCAGTGCTCTTCATATGGTTTGCTAAACAGATCCCAAGCAGATTTCACTTAAAACCATGAATTTTATAAAAAGACTGAAACATTCAATATAAGCGAATTGTAGTAGCAGCCCTACCTCAACTTGTACATATGTCAACAAAAAAATAGGTCCAGGCAGGCTATGAAAAATGAGCTGAAAATTCTTCTTCTTTTGTTGATAGACAACACAAGTCGTGGTTATGCACAGAAGTGGTAAGTGAAGATTTCACAGCTCTGCAATGTTACAATATCTCTTTCAGAAATTGTCCCAGAATTCTAGAAAAGCTCATTTGATATTTCTTTTCTGGGGGTGTGTGTGTCTGTGAATGGAAATCCTCTCTGACAGGTAGACTGTAACCTTGCTGTGTGATCAGCCATTAG
Organism: Dasyornis broadbenti; assembly: GCA_013397935.1. Lineage (NCBI taxonomy): Eukaryota > Metazoa > Chordata > Aves > Passeriformes > Dasyornithidae > Dasyornis > Dasyornis broadbenti. The sequence continues at coordinate 1,077,839 of VZRN01000404.1, forward strand.
CCTTAGTCCTTGTAGGTAATTTTTTTTATTATCACTAGTTTAAAACACCGTATATTAAACTTCCTTGGTTGAGCCTGGTGCTATTTAACATTCATGCAAATAGCAGTAGCATCTCTGTTTGGTGCCAGAACAATGCCAGTTAAAGTTGCCAGAAGAGAAGTGTTCCTATCATCCAGATTAATAGCTGAGATTACTATTTCATCTAATTTCCTCCTAATGGTGGAATACAAGGAAGTTCTCAGTCTTATTCTAGTCCCTTTTTATTTTCATCTGCTAGGTTTTTTCAAGAAAGTAATACTCTCACTTCCTTCAAAAATCAAAAGTCATCATAACAAACTCCCAAGATTTGCATTAGTCATCCACTGGTTTGTTAGAGATTATTTGTAACTGTGATAAGGACTTGGATTTTGAATTTTCTAAATATACAGAATGTGGAAGAGTATTGAGCAATGTTTCTCATTATCTCACAGGGTGTAGCATCACTGAACTAAATGGCCCTCAAATTGTATCTTAACAGAGCTGCTCAGGGATTCTTGCCATTGCTATAAAAAGCCATTTAGCAATAAGTGGTGCGTCATATTAGAAGCACAGGCATTTACTTGAACATAAATATGCTGAAGTATTTCATTTGCAGACTCTTCAGTTGCAGCTGGTTCTAGAAAACTAAGTGGATGATTTTGATAACTAATCGTTTTAAATACTACAGTTTTAAAGCAGTTATTCCTTGAGGTGGGTGATAAGTTACTGTATTTGTTTGGTATTTTGGCTGAGCATTTCACACTTGACTTCTCAGCTTTTTGGTAATTACCCATTCAGAAGCGATGACTATTTTGCAAAATTTTTCAGTAGGTTTGCTAGGTGGTTTGCTCCCATTTTTGCAGTTAAACAGAGAAACACACAGGAGTTGGTTCAGTTCATTTCTTAGTCTAAGTGCTATATTCGTTCATTATTTTAATTTTTCTGCATTAATAAACATATTTCAAATGGTTGGACATCACTTGAGTGACATGTCATGGCTCTATTTAAGATTGGGGGAAAGAGGTCATATAAGCAGAACACAGATGTACTAATTTACATTTCCCAAAGTGTTAGAGGCTTCTGCACAGGTTGTACTGGACTTGGCTGTCACTCTTGGCTGTAGTTGTAACTTCATGAGTAGCCTGATGCTTCCACAGGTCAAAATCTGTAAGGTGATCCTGAGATTGATCAGTGGTGGATTTGGGCACCTTTAACAATACTTGGCTGTAAAGGAGGTGTCACCACTGCCTTTCCACTCCCCTGACAGGCCTCTTTCTGGTGTCTCTTAGATCTGTGGTTTGCATCTACTTGATTGCCAGAAGTGTCTTAAGCTGGTGTTGATTACACAGATCATCGAGGAATCCCAGGTGTCCAAGCATCAGTGAGCACACGGTCCATCAATGTGTCTGTGTAGGCAGAGCTGGAACTCTGCCAGGTGTTTTGAGAATTCATGGTTCTAAAGAACTACCTTTACAATAGACACTATTTTACCTGAAATGGTGCTGGCAACATGGAAGTGTTCATAGTTTGGTGTTAATTAAATAAACATGTTCATTGACAGAATCTGACCACTGTAAATTCAAATACTCAGGTTTTAGTAGAAGAATATCTGTTGCTGCTTTTGATGTTGCTGTTAAATAGAAACAAGAGGGGAAAAAAACAAACCAAACTAAAAACAGTAATGCTGAAAACCCCCAATGCAGGTCAATATTTGGACTGTTGTTCTCAGAGGTGTTCCATACTGAAGATCTAGTAGATCATACCAAAAGTTTGTCATGAAGGAAAAGTGAAAATGTTGAATTCAATATTTTGATGATTAGGACTTACAGTTACAGATAATTCTTATCCTTTAAGGGAATATGATATTTAAGCTTGCCTGGCCTGAGGATAGTGGTCTTCTTGGCTTTCATGTGTCTGAGGTCCAGAGCTGATTGTCGCTTGCTTTTTGTTTGAGATGAAGGGAAAGCTAAGCTTTAGTGGCTGAAGAATCTAGCTCCCAAAGCTTAAAGAGACTCTGGTAACCCTCTGGAGACCAGCATTGAGTGGAACCTCATGGATTACCGAGAGGTTTGAATCCTCTAAGCTCTGTGTGTGGCTGGGGACCTCCCAAGCCAATGAAGGAAAAATGTTAATGGAGTAAATGACAACATGAAGTATTTACAAATTCTTTCTGTATGGAAGCTTAAAACCCCTTTTCACTCTTTCAGAAAGAAGACACAGCTCCTCCAGCAAGCCACCTTTGACTCCTCCCTCCTCTTCAGTATTTTCCCTCATTTCATCTTTCCCTTCAAAAAACAAAGGTAGCAGTGGAAGTGGGAGCAATCGTTCATCCAGTGGAGGTACTAGTGCATCATCATCAAATTCCAAGTTGTTGAAATCACCCAAAGACAAGCTGCAGATCAGCGGAAACAACAGGTTAATGCATTCGGTACAGCACAGCAAAGTTCCCCATGACAAAATGTGAGTATACCTTTTGGCAGAGAATTAAATGTTTTTACTTGCATAGACACTGCTGTATCAAGAGAATTTTCTTTTTCTTTCAGAGGGTTTTTGGTTTAAGAGGTAATAATTTTAAACTCCTCCAGTTCTATTCCCGCAGCCTAATCAAAGATTATAGATAATGCTCATAATTGTGCTGAAGAAGAACTCTTGCCAAGCTGCATCTTAAATCACCATGAATAAAGGTCATTTTACTAGAGCCTCCTAATTCTTTGATTTAATCTGCATACTTTGATCATAAGGGAGTTTTAGCTCTGATTCAGGTGATCTTTGACCTGCACATGTGAGATAACATGACTGCTGATAAAATTTACTGCCACAGAACAGTGCATTTCTCACTGAGCATAATGGGTCCATTGCAGTTGCTTTGGTGATACTCTCTGTCCATGAATCCAAATAATGGTTTCTGAAGTCCCTAGACCCTCTGAAATGTCAGGGAAATGGTGGAAGAGGACAGAAGAGATTATGAGCATCATTAAAAAAGTGAAAATTAAGAAGATAATAGGAGGAAGGCCTACATATGTATTGGGAAATAGATCAGAGTATTTTGAATAATAACATATTTTAAGTACTTTTTTTTTTCAATTTTTCTCCCATTTGTTTTTTATAAATAACAGTATGACTCCATCTGTCAAAGTGGAAAAGATTCATCCAAAGATAGATGGTGCCCAACTGAAAGCTGCTGTTGGTCCAACTTGTTCTACTACTGTGAGTTCCTCAATAAAGACTGGCCTTAATTGTCCCTCAATACCAAAGCCACCCTTGCCTTCCCCTGGACAGATACTGAATGGTAAAGGTCTTCTCTCTGTGCCTCCATTTTTGGAAAAGAAACCTGAAGAAAATACAAATAATAGGAAATTTTTACATAAAAGATTGTCAGGTAATTATTTTTAATTATTATTGACTGTATTTCCCTTAGTAGCATATCTAGAGAAATGCATATATAGAAATAAGTTTTAGAACTAAATTAAACACTTCTGTAATACTGTAACTTGTAATAAGGGGTTTTTGTGTTATAATTTAGATCTGTACTGCAAACATCTTGAAATGTGACCTTTCCTTTCAAAAACTTTTACAGATCTCAAAGGCCTGTCAGTTCTGACAGTTTTAAAATTACATTCTCCTACTATCTCTAAAGATTTTTCTTTCCTTCTTTCTATATGGAAGGTCCAAATGTACATAGAAAATGGAATTACTAGCACTTCATAAACTCAAGAATAGAAGCCCAGTCTGCTCTTTACACTTTTTAATGCAATTATTTTGAGTGTTAGTAGAATGGTAGAAAAGTTCTTAACACCAAAGCCAACAAGCAAAAACACACCATTTGTTTGTCACAGTCCATAATGATGGTGATCTCTTCTCCTAACAGGCAGCATCAAATCCTCCTTTAAGGTCGCTTACAGGTGTTTGTAGAATTGAGATCCGTATTTCAGCACACCATAAGCGTGCTGAGACTGTAGAAAAATTCATTTATACAATTTTATTGTGCATTTTTATTTGTACATTTGCCTGTGTCATATTTGAAAAGTTTACAATATCATTAATTTTTATGATGAATCTAAATGTTAGTCTTTCAAAATATCTCTTGATAACTTTTCAATATTGTGTGTCTTTGACAGAGAGAGAATTTGATCCTGATATATACTGTGGTGTCATTGATGTGGAAACCAGGAAACCTTGTACTAGGTCTTTAACATGCAAGGTAGGATATCTGAATCAGAATAAGATTATCTGAAGTTTTTATTCAAATTCCTGAGGAATATGATGGAAAATGGAGAACTGCAAATGCTTGCTGTCAGTAATTACCACTGTAAGTGGTACCTCTAAAAACGTTTCTCAGAATCAAGAAGAAATTGTTTTTGAAGTTCAGTTAATTATTTATTCAAAAAGTATTTCTTAAAGTAACCTGGAGAATTGTATTTTTGTATAAACCCTTTAAACATGGATGTTGACATGGGACAGAATGTGTTACTCCGCATGTACGTAGCAGGGAGCCAGCATGCTCCTCTCTTTGAGGGCAACCTTCAGGTTATAGATTATGAATTTTAAAGTTCCTCATAAGCATTGAAAATATCGTTTATGCAGGATTTAAATAGTTCAAGCTCTTCCCCTCTAACACCCCTAGTCTCCCCCAGCAGAGTCTGCAGCAGGTACTTGGTAGGAATTTGTGTAAATGCTAATGCTGCAGGATGTACTGCTACAGCCAGCTCCTGAAAGAGCCATGGAGCACGCCTAGAGGTCAAACTCTAAATTAAACAATCCAGAAAATCTTTTTGTCAGACAAAATGTATCCTCTGGCTCCAAAATCCTGAGGGCCAGAGGGCTGTCTCTTGGTCCTAAGGAACCAAAAATCCAGATCCCCTGCACTTGTGCAATATTTTGGTGCTTTCCTGCAAAGCAGCATTACCCTCAGTTTGGGAAGTGTCTGGTAAATAAACCACCTACAGAACAAAGGTAAGTGAAACTGGCACTAATGACCCAGAGGAACTGAACTTGAACACATTGCCCTTTTGGAATTACAGAGGGGAGGAAATTGTTTTGCTAATAGAGGAGGGAAAAGCTGCAAGATTTTACAAGAGAAACAGTCAAATCAAAAGTGAAAAAGAGAAAGTAAAAATATTTCTCAGTAATTCCTTAGAATATGCATATGCATAAAAGATTTTTTGGAATTGCTATTTGTTTCTGAATTATGTGATAAAAAATTTTACCTACTAAAATGAATCAAATCAAACCTTCTGTGCCATATTAAGAAGGTATTGTGACTTTAACAATTCAGAAAAATAGCTTCCATTTACTTCATCTTACTTAGAATTTGTGCCATTTATGCACATACATATCTTACTGTGTGTAGTGTTCAGGATACTCCAAGAACTCTGAGTCCTGACTGACTCTGGATTCTGCTGGATGTTTTGAATTCCTTAATATCTATTTGATTACATTAGTTTTCAAGGAATATATTAGTATATAGAAGGCAGCAAAGTACTTTTGTAAATATTTTTCAGGTCTCCTATTAGAAGTCTGATTTTAAACATTATCGTGTTGAATATTTTTGTACGTGAAAGTAAATATTTTCTCTTTTTGGTTTTGCAGGAGTTGGCAATTGAAATATCAATGTAAAAAAAGGTTTTTGGTTCTAGTCTTAAACATATTAAAAATTTGGCAGTTTAGTTTTTAAAAAAGTTTGAAAGAATTGCTGGTTTTGTTGCGCTCTATCAGACAAGGATCTAATCATGCACCAAGCAGCTTTAAAGTTTGTTTTCTAAGTCGTATTTCCATTTGTTTATTAAACCAGGAGTATGATGATTTTCTCTGTTTTGGAGCTCTAGACACATGTTTTGAGTGTTTGACTTCCACAAATGTCATAGCCTGGGATTAATGATTTATTCCTGGTCCTGCAGACACATTCCTTAACCCAGCGGAGGGCTGTACAGGGTCGAAGAAAACGATTTGATGTGTTATTAGCTGAGCACAAAAGCAAAACCAGGGAAAAGGAACTTCTTCGACATTCGGATCATCATCAGCAGATGCCCCCTCTCAGGGAACCACATCCCTCACCTACTAAAACTTCCCAGGAGCTGCACCAAAATTCTCATGGAGTTACTCTTACAGAATCAAAGCCTTTATTACCTAATAAACCCAAACCTCACCCCCCCAGTCTTCCAAGGTAAGGAAAATCTGCAGATGCAGTGCAATGAAATGAACACTGGGAGCTTGATGAGGTGGACTTTGAGGGAGTGATACGGATCTGTTAGATGGGGCAGTGTGTTTGCTCCAGGCCTGGTGCCTGTCTGCAATTAGCAATTACCTGCAGAGAGTAACTCCTGGCGAGGAGGGGTTGTTTTGTGTTTGAAGTAGTAAAAGCTGACAATGCTGATTTCCCAGGGGTACCACCTTCCTTCCCCTCCACAGGTTACAAGGCTATGGGCAACACCAGGAATCTGCTAATGTAGATTTCTTTCTTTCAGTTAAATAAGTGCTTAAAGGGTGGAATTTTTAACTAGACTTGGTTCAATAACACCTGGTTACTGCTTGCTTTGTCCAGGCCTCCAGGCTGTCCAGCCCAGCACAGTGGAAATGCCCCCAGCGAGTCTCCTTCTGTCCACGAGTCCCCGCACCCTCCCTTGCCTGCAGCTGAGCCAGCACCTCGGTTATCCAGTGATGAGGGAGAATGTGATGAAAAAGAAGAGCCTGTTGAAAAACTGGATTGTCATTATTCAGGTCATCATCCTCAACCAGCCGCTGTACGTTTTCAAAGTTAACCTTGGTCTCTCCCTGGCTCTAAGTGTAAACAAGTTACTTTGGGGTTTTACGGGTGGTTTTCTCTGGGGTATGTGATTTTTGTTGCTATATTTTGAGAAAATTATTTTGTGGCCTGGTAGGCAGTGAAGGTTTAACTAGTTACAAAATAAACATGCTAAAAAAATGTGTTCGTAGCTCACTTCCCCAATCCAAAAGAAACCAAAATGCCAGAATACTAAAGATGAAACTGGTAACTGCTCTAAAGGGCTGTGGTTTTGGAACAAGGACATGTAAACAGTGTCTTTTTGGTACAGTTTTCCTATTGGACTCCCCCCTCCACACCCACACACATTTTTACTCAAGTTACCAACATCACATTAAAGATAGCAGTAAGTTATTTTAATATTTAGATCTTGACAAAAGCTAGTTAGTCTAACTAAACGCAAATTTATTGCCTAACTTGGATGTCAAATTATGTCCTTTTTATAAAACAAAGTACAAGCAGATAGGTGGTATGTCCTCAGAAGTAATGTTACATAAATGTGTGTGTGTATGTATAATGTTTATACATAAACAGACATACTGCTAAACTCTGTTTAATCAGAGGAATTCACCTTCGACTTTTTCTATTAATCATAAGTATGGGAGTATCAGAAGAGAAGAAAATTATCTCAATAACCAAGGCCAAAAATTTAAAATAGTTGTTAGGCCATAGACATAAAAACCCTAATTTATATTTTTTTTTATTCTCTACTTAAACATCTAAAAGCATATTTATTATAAACAAATTGTTATTCAGAGAGTTGTCATTGAAAGTAGAAAATGCCAATAAAAATGATGTCTTTTCAGTTTTGCACATTTGGTAGTCAGCAAATTGGAAGAGGTTATTACGTGTTTGACAAGCGGTGGAACCATATTCGATGTGCACTTGACTTCATGTTGGAGAAACATCTTAATTCACAGATGTGGAAGTGAGTAGAAGTGAAAGAGTTCTTCTTGGTATTTGTAGAAGTGCATGGAACCTGTGACTCTTGTTAAAGAGCAGTAATCTTGTGTTCAGACTGAAGGTTGATGGTCTGTGCTTTACATTTTATGTAACAATTCACTGTCAATTAAAAAAATCATTCAGTGGCATCAATCAACCCCAAGACACAATCATTTTAAGGTAGTATTGTTAGACTGGGTATTAGTCTGAGGAACGGTGGCTATGTGGGGTTTTATCTGTGTTTTTCTGTTCACCTGCAGGAAAATTCCTCCAGCATCCAGTAACACAGCATCAGTCCGTGCCCCACATCGGACAAACTCGATGCCTGCTTCTCAGCACAGTGTCAATGCAGCAGGGTTCCTCTTACCCACCACGGTTATGTCATCGCCAGCATTGGTCTCTCCTTCCTGTGTGTCTCTGAACAACAAATCGGTACCATCCCACGGGACGACACTAAATGCCAATCCCGCTGCTTTGGGCGCAGTGGATCCTGTCTGCAGTATGCAATCAAGACAAGTGTCTTCATCCCCTTCAACACCTACAGTGCTTTCCTCTGTACCTTCACCTATGCCCAGCAAACCTCAGAAAATGAAATCCAGCAAATCTTTTAAACCTAAGGAATCTTCTGCTGGCAGTGGCACCTGTAACAGCACCGGCAGCGTCAGTAGCAGCAGCGGCTCAGGAAAGAAGCGTAAAAACAGTTCCGCACTGCTCGCACCTTCTCATTCCACAGAGTCCTTTAGAAAAAACTGTGTGGTTAACTCTGGAAACTCTGGGACCTCCTATCATCCGTCGGTGACAGCTTCGTCCCACAGCGTTGGCCTCAACTGTATGACTAGCAAAGCTAACTCTGTTAGCCTCAAACATGACCAATCAGGGAGGGGTCCTCCGACCGGGAGCCCTGCAGAATCCATAAAGAGAATGAGTGTGATGATGAACAGCAGCGACTCCACGCTCTCCTTAGGGCCATTTGTTCATCAGTCCAGTGAGCTGACTGTAAATTCACACAGCAGTTTTTCACATTCACATACTTCCCTTGACAAATTAATAGGAAAGAAAAGAAAGTGCTCACCTGGTTCAAGCAGCATCAACAGCAGCAGCAGCAAATCAAACAAAGTTGCCAAATTGACATCGGTGAACAATGTTCATGCAAAACACACTGGTGCAATCCCAGGGACGCAAGGACTGATGAACAATTCTCTGTTTCATCAGGTAGGAAATTTTGTCTCGAACTAAGCCAGCATGAAATGCCCTCATGTGCTTATATTACATGGGTTCTTTTAAGTATTAAACAGATAGCCAGTTCCAGATCCTGCTCAAGTAAAAGGTAGTTCTTCTCTTTGTTCACTGCTCATTTTGAGTGTTCTTATGGTACATTTATGCAAGACTTTTATAAACATTCTAAATAAAAAGGCTACACTTTATGAAAGAAACCTTAAATGTGATATTTCAAGTTCCTTAGATGTCCTCGCCTGTGAATTGCTTTCAGATGAAATTAATTCCTCTTATTTTTAAAACACATTTGTAGAAGTGAATCTTGCCAGCCTGCCGTGGAACTAAGGTGTATGCCTCAGCCTGACTCCTTGTTTCTGTGTCAGGAATCAACGTTCGACAAAGTGGAACATAATGATGCTGATAACAGGACGGTCATAGTGTGATAAAATAAGCCTACTGTCCCAAGGTGTCATTGACTAACTTCTTAGTAGGAATTAGATTAAATATTATAAATCAGATAATAAACTTTTTTGGTTGGTAAGGCAAACCAATATGCTATAAAGGAATCAGATCTCATGAGAATGTAAGATCCCATTTTAAAAATTAGCTTGGGGTTTTCATTGTTTTTAAACAAATCTCAGTGGAAAAGTAGTGCATTCAGGATTAAAATCCAAGAAACTTTGTTTTCTCTGCTGCTAAAAGCCTGAAATCTGTGTACCTGGAGAGCCAGGAGGTCAATAAGAGCTTTTTCTGAGTAGTTTCTTAATTTTCAATTTCAACCACAGAAGAAGATTTTCACCTTTATGTGTGTTTACTTAACCATAAAAAAGCCTTCAGATGGCTAAATTTATTGTTGGAGTTATCTAATAATTACTATTTCAACTATGCAATATAAGTAAAGGAGAAGTATAATTTGAGCAAGTTAAGGAAGGAAATTGTGCCTGAAACTGTTATAATTTTGAAGAGGTTTAATTGAGGATTGCCAAGTCTCAGAGAAGCCAACCTCATGTTATCTAGGTTGCTGTGTGCCTGAGATTTTCCTGCAAATATGCCCTTGTTAGCCACAAAATGTGTTTGTTTTCAGTGCCTCTGACAGGCTGGCTCACTGATCCTTCTCACTTTTCTTACCCCCAAGCCAAAGGCTCGTCCCTGATAGCTGAAGGCACCACGGTGAGAAACAAACTGGACAGTTCTCACTACAAGCAAAACCTCCATCTGGATTTCTGGACTCCAAGATGCCTTGAGTTTTCCCAACTTCCCATGGTCCTCAGGTGTGGAAATCTACTGGACTGTCACTTAAACAAGGAATTTCCCTGAAGCCATGTCTGTAGCAGCGAATATACTAGAAATGGACACTGGATGAAGTTCAGCCACATAATTGCTCTTATCAGTGTTAACAGTGGTCTGGACTGTTTGCTACAAATCTGTGAGATTTTCCTTACAGGAGTACATCATCTTGCCACTATTTGACATAGTTTGGCTGGGCAAACGAATGTTTTCTGGGGGGAAATAAAGGTTACTGTGGACTTATTTTTATACTGATGGTGTCTTTTGTAGGTGATAGCTAACCAGACAGACACCCTCAATGGAGAGGACCCCACGACAAGGGGAAAAATGTGTGAGGCACAATGGAAAGACGCCCTCAAGAAGGGAATATGGCTTTAGTGTTTTTATAGCAATGTTCCTTTAATGGAATACAAAAAAATAGCACAATTCAAAAAACAGTCTGTTTTGCCCAGCCTTTTGCAGGTAATTTGGGATAAGAAGCTATCAGGAGTTTAAAACAAAATAAACCCAACAAAACCAGAAAAACTTGTTTGAGGCCATTGCTCAGAAAACAAGTATAAAAATGTCATATTTGTGTGATTCAAAACCTATTTTCTATTCTTTTGAATGAGATTTGATTGTGGAAGAAAAGTTAATTTTGTTCTTTAAAAACTCAAAAAATATTGAACAAAGGCAAATAACCTCTAAAACTATGCCCAAAGAACGTATTTATTGACCTATACTGTATACCACAGGCCTTTGTTTTTTTTAAAAAAAAACTGTATTGGTGAAATTAGGCTGGATTTTTCTTCCAGCTGCTGAAATTAGCCCTTTTAAAACTAAGTTTTTAAAGTATTTAAATATTTTCTAACAACCATAAAAGTCAGTTTCTTTCTGCCTTGTTTGTGTAATGAAATTGTTGATGTGTGATGCCTTCCACCACTCAGTAAGATTTTTTTTTTTGGGTCAGAATTCTGGAATAAATGCCAATTTGACAGCAGAGTTCACTGTGAAACACAGGTTTGTGTGTCACAGTCATCCCAGGCCCACCCAGGCTTTATGAGCGCGGGGGGCTTTACAGTTTTGTATAATCCAGCCAATTTTTATGAAGTATTTTGTCTTGCTTCAAAACATCTCAAATGAATTCTGCTAAAGGGCTCATTGTATTGTTTGACTCATGTTTGACTCATCTGGATGTTTTTGTTAAGTTTTTAAACATCAGGTAAAGGCTCAAAACTGACTAAACTTTTATTAAGGGGGCAAAGCAAAGGAAGATGAAATCCTAACCAAGAAGATTTTTATTTTCTGCCTTAAAGGGGCACCAGCTATTGCTGAGAAGAGACAATCTGAGCCTGTCCAACTGTTCACGTAGCCCAGCCTTCTCCCCATTCTGGTGGCAAGTAGTAAGTACATCAGGGAATCCAAAGCCACTCTGAGTAGCAGTTGCTTAGTTGTTTACCTAACGATGCTTTCAGTTTCTCCTGAACTTCCTATGAAATCATTGTTATACAGCAAAACAACAAGAAGCCTCTATGCAGACACTTTAGCTTTGAATTGATACAAAAGATCACATTGAGAAAGCAATGTACTAGAGACTCTTATTATGCAAACTTAAAAAATAGACAACTTTTCAGGAACAAAAGGATTCGTATTTAATAGGATGCCCTGTTGAAAGGATTGTTAGAACTGCGATTGGTTTAACGTAAAAGGAACCAAAGCAAAACGCCACAAAGAGAAATCCAAGCGTATTAAATACTGCACGTTTGGAGAGAAATCCATGCTCTGATGAAGTCCCTGGGGCAGAGCTTCCACTTCAGGATAGCATCAGTCACAAGTGCAATTTGACTCTTGGTAGAAACAAAGGTAAAGGAAACAAAAATTCGGCAAGATTGGATGCTGGCGAGTTTGTGATCGAGCTCTCCTCTGGTTTTTAAGGTTCTGTTGATCTGAAGGCAAAACGGCAACATTTGTGCTCCTTCGTGTACAAATTGAATTCCTGATGGCTGCTCCCACAGAGCCAGTGTGTGCAGCCACCTGCGCCGTGCGGGCTTGAGCCACTGGGAGCAAAGAATCCGAGCATAAATTCTGTCTGCCCTTATAGACCTGCTCTAAATATTATATTTTAGATCTTGGTTATAAGCAGAACATTGTTCCTGAAGCTTTTATTGTCACATAGTTCGTACTGTAAATAATTAAGGAAGCTTAAAATTAATTTTCCTTGCAAAATTGAATTTGCAGTGGCTGGGTTGTTTCTAGACAGATTTTGGTATTAATTTAAGAGATACAGTTTTTATAGTCTTTCCAACTTCTCGTTATGACTCCTGCAGTTTTCTTAACCTAAAAAATTGCTGCAATGATGAACAAAGAATTATACAAGAAAAAAAACATACTTTTGTATCTTTATTTTGGAATTTCTTGTTCTATTATAAATATTGAAGTATCCCTATTTCAGAAGACATATTTTGTTAATTGATTGTACATATTTAAATATGTATTTTTGCACAGGTCTTTTTTTCTTATATCCAGTTTTGGTACAATTGAGATCATCTAGTATTTATTTATTAATTAATTAAAAAAAAGCAAATACCTTTTTATAATTTGAAGTGGTTCACTGCCAAGCCAATAGTTAACATGCCTACTTTGCAACGTAAGGGATGCCTCTGTTTCGTGAAAGCTGTGTCCCTTTTCCCTGTCTTGGGAGTGGATCCACGCCAAGGATCGGCCGGGTCCTGCCCCGGGAGCCCGGAGCCCACGTGGTTGATACGGCATTGCTTATCAGTTGCCTGATTCCCAGAAGATCCATTTAGTTAAGTGACACACTGCTTCTCTTTTTTTAGTGTTCGTGTGCGTGTGTGTGCGTGCGCATCCGTGTGGGTCTCATGTGGTTTAAAACTAACGGAAAAACTGAAAGTGCCTGATATAACTAGTTTTAAGCTTGGACTATTTAGACAGCTTCTCCTTAAAAGACTTGAATGTTCAGTTGAAATTTTGGAGCTTGCTTTTTCCACCTATATATGATGTGTGTGTGTGTGTGTGTGTATATATACACACATACATATATCTATATTTCTGAAATTAGTGAGATGGATTGACAAAAGAAAGCAAATTATGCTGGTAACTTTTGTAAAATCTTTTAATTCGAATACCTTGTGTTGGAACAATCCCATTGATGACTCATATTTGAGTATAATGCCAAGTGTTTGAAATATGGTTTTAACCAGCAGCTTATTTAACTGTCTCATTTTGGGAAGGGGAGGGAGCAATATTCATTAATCAAATAATTTAGGAAATGTTCAAAATTGTTGGTGTTTCAAAACAAACAAAAAACCCCAAGTAAGTACCTCTTAAAACTATGAAAAAAATAAAGATGTGATTTCCAAATGACATTTCTAAGGCAGTTGTCTTCCTGTAAGAGTTCTCTTGCCAAGGAATCTCTCGTCTTTTACTCATTCTGTCCAGGAGGAGGGAATTGGGCTTAGAAAGATTCTTAAATGTTTCACTGTTCAGCAGAAAATAATCATTTTTACCTTTTGTGCGAGATATTTTACGTTCTAAAGATAATTTTGAAATGAGCACTACATAATGTCAATGTGAATGTAGGCCTTGGAAGCATCTTGCTCGGTGTTGAGCCTGGTTCTAAAAGCAATCTCCTGTGTAAAATGTGTGAATAGTTTGATAATTTGTATACATAATCAAGAGCATCTGATCAGCTGAACTCTGTGTTGGCTGCTGTATAGTACATGAACAAATGTCATGGGATAGAAAAATTACTTTGGATATTTAAAAGAAAAATAAATATATAGTCTATTTGTTTTGTAACAAGTTTCTGTAAATAAAATAATTTATACTATTTATAAGAAAAAGTTGTGCTTTGCTTCATGAAAAAGATTAGTTTGTTGAACAAACATGTTACTAAACAAGGCAATAAAATTAGGACTTTTCAATAAATGAGGTTGGTTGCATGGAATACATTATATGTTTCTGCTTCATTATAAAATCCTTCACTATTAAAGGAAAACATTATCTGTATCGGTGCCTATGTGAACTAATTTCAGAGAATTGGATGTGGTCAAATTCTGTCACTGTCCCTCAGCATCGTGGGTCAGCCTGGTAGGACTGGAGCTTTCTGTCCTACAGGGGGTTGGTACCTGGTCTTGAGCCGTGCCTGTGTCACCTCTGCAGCATTTTACTGTGTAAAGGACCTTCTGTTACTTAAGGTTCACGCTTTATATTATTTTTTAATCAGAATAATGAGCAGCAGCTTTTGCAGCCCCAGATGTGGTATGTTGAATCATCATGTTTCCTGGATAATTTTTTCTTTCTTCCAAAAAAGTATCTTCTGTGTTTTCAGTTTGAAGAGCCAGTGTGTGAATTCAACAGATTAAACACTCCTGCAGAGCTTTTCTCTGCATGTGACTCGGGACTCGCGTGTCATGGGAGACTTTGGAGCAGTTTGTAAAACCGGTAAAACTCCTGTTAGTGCGACAGGACTTCAGAGTGACATCTGTGGCAAAGCTTCCTATATTCTGTCTGTTTTGTTTGGGTTTGGATTTTTTCCCCCTCTCTTATAAACAGTTTTTCTTAATATTTGGAATAAACGCAACAACATATAAATGGGGTTCAGACAACAGGCAAGTTCTGCTTTGTCTTTTTATAATAAGCACCTCTAATAGTTCTGTATTTATTTTTTTCACTGACTGAAGATTTTTATTTCATTTTTTTTGTCTTGCCTTCCTGCAAGTACCTTTCCTTCCTAGTAGCAATTTCTACCAGCTGTGCCATCCTGTAAGAGCTGCTGGCACGGAACTGTACAAGTGACCACAGCCCAGAGCATGCCGGAGTCGGGTGTTTGTGCAGCGGAGCAGAGCACTGTGCTTGGCATCGTGTTCAGGCAGGTTCGTGACTCTGAGTGCTTCAACACCGAAGGAATAACTCTGCATTTTACTGCATTTAATACAGGGTTCAGTGTCCTCTAAAACTGGCAAGGTGAAGAAAGGAAAAAAAGGTGCGTTCACCCTGTGTAACCCCAAGCTCTGTGGGTTTGGAGCATCCCCTGTTTCCCCTTCCTTTGCTGCTTTTGGTGCAGTGCAGCTCCAGAGGCACTGCTGACCCTGGGGCAGAGCAGAGCTGCTCTGAGGGTTCTCTCTTGTGGTGACTCAGTTCAGTAAAGGGGTTAGTGATGCAAAATGCTGTCTGACCAGGCGCTCGAGTGGAACCCCGTAGGCACAGATATCACTGAAGTGGGTAGTAAGGCGTTTCCTTCCTATCAGTGATTGTGTCACAGGAAAATACACCAGTTCATATTTGGGAGAATTACTTGGTGATGTAGGAAACTGCCAGTGCATGCAATAAAGGCCCAGTGTCAGAGGTTCCCTGCATGTAGGGTTTGTGTATTTGCGCATCTTGTCAGTGCCTTTTGCATTTAACATCAAAGCTGGGTAGATGTGTCCTGGGAGCCCAAACATATTGGCTCTCTCCTGGTGGAGCCATGTTGGGCTCAAAGGCTACAACATGCCTTTGGCAGAAAACCTCCTGAATCCTGGTCCTGCTGGTGCAGCTCCGGATGAGGGGTGGGAAGTTGGCCGGGTGCCCTCACGCTCTCTGAAGGCCGGAGTGCTCCGTGGGTGCCTTGTTTATACCAACTACCAAAACAACCCAAAGGAGGCCTTGCCACTGGCTTTATTTAAATGCAAATTCCTCTTGGTTCATTATTATCACGTTCTGCTGCAACAAATAATCAAACACACGTGGCTCGTAGGATCCACCATGGGACTTTTTAATTTGACTGGATGCTTTTTTCATTGCTTTGGCTCAGAGCTGTGTTAGGTGCTGGATTTGTTCCTAACAAGCAGCATGGGAGCTTTGTCATGGAAAAGTGGCATATGCTTGGGGTTTTTCTGATCCAACAAACTTCAGGGGAATCTCAAAAACCTTTAGGGAAGTTGTTCAAACTAACCTGGATTGAAACTTTATTGCCAAGGAGGAAAAATGGCCTGAGAAATGCAGAAAAAAACTTTCGTCCAACCTTATGAAGAATAGCTGGTGTTGATATTTGTGCCCAAATTGATACAAAAGTTTTCTTCAGCATCAGCAAGGACTGTGTTGCTGGTCAGGTTCAGTGTTCTCTGACAGTGCTGCAAGTATTTTGTCCTCCATTTTGTCGTTGACGTTCGTTCACCTGAGTCCTTTCCTGTCCACAACAGGTGACTTTTTCCTAAAGCTAGTGTCTTGTCCCTTGCCTGCAAGCTGGACCTTGAGCTCTGGAGCCCAGTGTTCAGCGAGAGAAGCACCAGAGGTGTTGGCAAGTCAGCAGAGACAGGTGAGCCAGAACTGCACAGAAACTAAATTTCAACTGTTTTGTAGCAGAGCTTTACTAAAAAATCCTCAACCACCCCATTTCCTGCCCTTCCCAGCCGCTCTCCCACCGTTAATGCAGGGAATGAATTTGCAGAGGTGGAAACTGTGGCTTGAAATCTGTGTCTGGTTCTGGCTATTTTGTAGCGAGGGTGAAGTCAGCCTTGCAAAGTGAAATTGGAGAATGGCATTAAGCTCAAGGAACTGCCCAAGCTTAAATTACAAGAGAGAATGTACAACTTTGGTATGTGGACTATAAATCCATGGAAAGGTGTCAAGAGCGAGGCACGAACGGCTGTGTCTAGAGTGCTGCCCACAGAGTTAAAGAAAGGGAAATCATGAGATCAGATAAACGAAAGATAAAACTAACATGACCACAGGACAGTGAAAATTAACTTGAAATTACTTCGGGGTCTAAAGAAAGCAGAAATTCTAATGCTTCTGATTTGACATGGAGATGGAAGAAGGCAGCTCTAAACACAACAGAATAGACAAAATTATGCCCTTGATCCGTTCAAGGCCTGACCACCCTGGACTCCTCAGCATTCCTACTTTTTGGAAAACCAGTGTATCAGATTGCCTTTTTTTTCCCCAGGAGAGCAATGTGAACAGCTGCTCTAGCTAAGCTGTGTGCCTCCAGCTGTGGGCTTCAGGAGGTGTTGCCTTTCACCTTTCCCTGCAATTGTCCAGAATTTTATCCCACCAGTACTTGGCATAGTTGAGAGGCTGAACTGCTACACAAAGCCTTAACATGTTCAGGTAAAATTGCTGACTCTTTCCTGCTAGGCTTGGCACAAAAATCTTTGGTAAGAAGCTCTCCAGGCTCTCCCTGGATCCTCCTTCGCAGGACGTAGGCTGACATCAGGAAATGTGCAAGGCAAGTTGGGATCTTTAAAGGGGGTCTTTGCTCTGATAAGAATGTGCACTTCTGTTTGAAACATTGCTTTTTCACCCACCCGAGCACAGAACACCAGATTCTGAAATGACTGGCTCCCACAGGACAACAGCCATGGTTAGGAAAAAATGGTTGATAGCTCTGCAAGTATCTTGGAGCACACTAAAATTCTTTAGCAATGCTTCTATTTTCCAGAGTAGGGATTTCCATTTCTTTTCTGCTGTTCTTACCTACACCAAGAGAGCACAAGATTTCTCTGGAATACATCTGAAGGCTCTGAAGCCCATGTTAGCCTAATTTTCTTGAGTAGATTTCTATTCTCTTCACCTTATAGTTAAAAAAATACATGGTAATACATAAGCTGAATGGAAGATTGGCTGTAGTTAATTAAGGCCAGTTCATGTAAAAATATGCTGGAAAATTTATTTGTGCACCAAAAATGAAATTCCTCAATTCAGTGAAGACATGAAGACAGTATGGTCTTCTGATAGGCTTCATATCTACACATAGGGAAGGTAGAAAAGATATTCCCAAAAGTCAGACTGATTAAAGTCTTCCTAGCTAGCTCTACTTATCTGGCCTGGAATGGATTTAGAAAAACAAGAGAGGTTATTGCGGGTCTGAAAAATCTGAATATTGGGTTATATCAATTAAAATTTTATAGGAAATAGTATGTGCGTGAACACACAAAACAGAGACTCATAGCTGACCACATGGCAAACTAGAGTTCTTGTTTATTACTCTGCCTATTCTGAAGAAAGATCAGAATTTTCTTCTAATTAGTACTGTCTGAAATTTAAATCTTTAAACTCTGGCTAAATAGCTGCCACTTGGAGGGGGAAACCACCAAAACAGCTACCAGTAAGTAGTAAAGGAACACCAAAAATCGTAAGGTTGTATTTTGAGTTTCAGAGCAGTTCATCAAATAGCAACAACCCCTCAGCACCAAGAGGTCCAAACTTGGGCAGGCAGCAGTGACTGTGGGACAGGAGACCCTCTGTGATCTTGCAGTGCGAGGGGTGAGCAGGGGAAATTCCAGACTGCCCTCTCTGTGGCACAGTAGCTTCCAAATGCTGGGAGTGCCTCTTTGGGTGCATCTACCTGCGGGGGTTACTTCAGCACTGAAGTTGCAATAAATACAGGCAGTAAATGGGTTCTGTTCCAAAGGCAGCAGCATCAAAAGCTCACAGAACTCAGACTTTCTTCCGGAGGAGGAAAAAAACCCCTCAAGGCAGGCCAGCAGGGTAAACAGCTGCTGCTGGAGGCTCTGCCACGCCAGAAACCATGTGTCATCAGCATGGCAGCAGCCGAGTCAGACATTCATCCCCCAGCAGCTGTGAAGAAAGGAACTGTAACCCCTGCAGTACCTGATCAGTTGTGTCAACTGCAGTTAAGTCCCTTCCACAGCTCCCACCATCACTCTGACATCTGCAAATCTAATCCAGGCAGGAATTATAAATGTAATGCTTTTTTCCCATGCTGACTTCCTTTTCAACAGTAAGCAAAAAGGTAGTTTTAGGGGAGGGGCTACTTCAGTTAAAGATGTTCCCAAAGTTTTAGTCCATGCAGTTTCTGTGGTTTTATTATTGCTCCACCCCTATCACTTGCATCCTTATTCCTTCTCAAGATGTAATCCCCTCATTGCAAGAGTCTGTCTTGCGTAGACAGTGTGAACTCTTTTTTGGCCACTTTACTATTATGCAACTGATTCTTTTCACCTCTGATTCCAATACAAAAATGTTTAAAAAGCAAGCCTAAAATGGCCATGAGTTCTCTGTATTCACAGGTCATGAGCCTGCTTTGCTATTCCATACTGAACACTGGATAGGCAAGGAAAGGAACAAAGTCTGTTACAAGAGATCACCAATGGTATCATACATTTAATAAATGAACTGGGTTCCGTACACCAGAACAGAACGGTGTGTACATAATGAAGTGGAAAGTAAAAACACTACCTTTCTTGCTAGTTATTTTTTTCCCTACAGTATACCAAGTTATACAATATATTTATAGGTTACTTCCAAAATGTTTTAAACATCTAAATTTTGCATTCCCTTGCATTAAAAAAATTACATATTAATTACTCTGGAAAGTTTCTGAATTCTGTTTAGCAGCAAATCTCCTTTCTTGATGGTTTCTTGGTACTGCCAATTCTTGCTATCAGGCCTAGGAATCATGGGGGGGAAAAAAAGGGGTTAGAAATAAGAATATGATTTATACCAAAGCACTAAACATTTCTGTAGTAAATGTCATCAAAATATATAGAATTCAACTGGTCTGTCAAAAACAACCTCCAGGAATTGTTACATACCTGTTAGTTTCTACAATCTCGTTTACTTTGTCTATTTTGCAGTGCAACCGCCCAGCTGCAATAAATCTTGAAAGCTCCCTAAATAAAGAAAAAAAGTTGGTTAAATCCTGTTTCACCAAGGACTTGTAGACCTAAGAGCACTGAAACTGCTGCTGCACTACGCTGTATTTCTGAAGCAACAGCCTATGGATCTTCATAAGGTATCTTTATGCACCCTCACCTTATTAAGGCTTGGACATTGCATCCAAGAAGAATCATTTTGATGACGTGAACACAAAACTTCTTAGTTCTTTCTTCTCAGGCCAAAGTGTTGTACTTGAGTTAGTGAAACTTATCACTGAGCTTTGCATCAACTACTCCTCAAATGCAAAGGTAGTAGTCATGCACTGTGCCTGTTTGGAATTTATCCTGAGGTAAGTATCTTCATGCTAGTCAATTACTTAGAAAAGTATCTCAATCATATTTTTTTTAATACTTTTTAAAACTTTATTATTATTATTTTGTTTAATCAGCTGGTGGTCTACAGTACTGATGGTAGAAGAGAATATTCCTGTGCTGAACAGTAAGACAAGTTAAATTACTGGGAAGCATAAGAATTAGTATGACTTTAAAAAAAATTACCTTTGAATTGAATGGTATTTGGTTTCTCTTGAAACACTTATTAATTTCTGAATATTTCAAACAGTTTCATATTTCTGTAAGTTTTCTATGTTAGAAAATCTGAAACCTCTCTGAAACAAGAATAACTCTTGTGAAGGCATTTGAAATAATGTGCTTCATGTACATAGAGTAAAAGTCAGTTTCTCACTTCACACACCACTTAGTTCTTATCATGACCTAAATCAGTTGGTTTTATTCTAGAGAAGACTTGCAAATTGAGACTGCAGGGTATGTTTGATTTTAGTGAAAAACATCAGATCCTGTCCAAATAACAGAAACCCAGCAAAATGAGAGAGGGAGACTGGCAGGGTACAAAAAATGCACAGATCCCCAAAGTTGTAACAGCTCAGTTTATGCATAGCTGTGAACTAAGTCATCCTCTAAAATCTAAAGTTTCATAGCACATGGAGGTCAATAAATACAGCAGTATAAAGAACAAAATATTTAATAAAACACCAGCTTCTCACATTCTTCCACAGAAACATAACTCGGCATATTCAGAATACAAGTGAACAAAGAATTTTAGTCACAATGAGATAATCATAAATATTTAAGAGGTATGAAGGGAGATCTTTATGAACTTAAAAAGCCAAAGAACTTACTGATCTATGAATTCTACACTGACTCCAAAGGCTTCTGCCATGTACCCTAATGTCAAGGACCGGTAGGACTCGAGGAGCTGACTGTAGGCGTGGATTCGCATTTCTCGCACGTAGTATCGGTAGTGAGGTGCAAACAGCCAGTCTTTCTTCATCTCCTGCTCTACAATAGCTGAAAAGAAAAAAAAAAAATGCATAAAAAACCCCAAAGAGTTAGTAATTTCTAAGAAATGTCAAATATCAGTTATGTAAATAAAATACATGGCACCAGTTAATAAGTAAGAGGCGTGCCTGTAACTACATTGTATTCTTGCACTCCTCAGGGTACGAAAGGGATTCTGCACTAAAGAGAAGTAAATTCGTGTAATCTGTATCAGTTCTGGAACCAGGAGCAGTAAGAACATGCAAACAATATTGTGGCAGAGCTAATGAGAGCCTGTAATCGGCACAGAATCCTTCTTTCACGGGTGAGAGGGACCACCTTGCTGAAGGCAAGAGCTGGATCTGCCGCCCACAGGAGCAGCCTGGAGCTGGGTGACAAGCACAACACCAGCTTTACCAGTGTGGTAAAGAAACATTGTTACCCATAACTGTGTAAGCAAATAACATTAATTTTCTGCTACTAGCTCCTACATTAGTTACAAGGATTTCCAGGCACTGAAATGATTTTTTTTTTTTTTCCCCCCCCCAACAGTGTCAGTTTTCAGCCTGGGATTAGGCCAGCAACAGGAAAAAGCTGCCCTTTAACTCAGTCTCATCAAGCCTAGTCTTCCACAAAATCAAGGGTTCCTTCTTGCTTTTTCTAAATATCTTATTTTCTTGTATTCTAAATTTCACAGAAGAAAAACAAGCAGTCTGAGAATTGGCAAGAATGAGGGTTTTCTGAGAAGCTTTTCTTTGGTGTCTCCCTTTTACACAGAAACCAGAGCAGAAAGCCAATGGGAACACTGAAAAATGTCTGTGTAATGTCTTGAACAGGTTGAGAGATGAGAGTCTTTAGACTACAAGTCCTATAAGGTCTTCAGGTAAGATGGTGTTTCACATCTTCAACATGCTTTTCCACCTAATTAGATGTGACCTTTCACAAAGCTCATTGGATGAGAAATTTGTCTTTGTTTGAAAAATCAAAGCGGAAAATTTTAGGTCACTGTAAAAACAGTCTCTATAGTTTGTTTTTTCCCTGCACATAGCTCTAGCTCTAGACTTTAGCTACTCCACAAAGGTTGTGTATGATCTGAAACAAATAACTGGAACACCTGAAACAGCGCTGTAGGACACAACCCAGCCTTACCTAGCGACTGGAAAAAGGCTGCGTAACGACATTCGTAAAGAGAGAAGAGATACTGCCGTACAGCTGGCAAACTGTGCAAGGCTTCCAGGATCTCTGCTCCTTTAATCACCTGCAAGCAAACACACAACTTTACCCACCACGCCTTTCAGCCTCCAGATGAACAGGTTAAGGAAAGGCTGTGACAGTTCCCACCAGTGTTTCCACCTGCTTTCCTTACCTTCTCCCTCAGGTCAGGCCTGTCCAGGGCAATCATGCTGACATAGACAGTATATGTAACAAAGGTTTTGTAATCCATCAGTTCATAGGATGTAAACGTGGAAACTGTATCAAGGAAGAGCTCTGCTGCTTGTTTAAAGTCTCGAATGGCTACACAGTAAAGGCCCTGGTACACCTTGAGACGGTTTCTCCTGTCCCAGTCGCCTCCTTCTTCTATTAGACTTAAAATAGAACAAAGAATATTTACTTATGTAAATGTGTCATGTCATAAGTTATATGAAACAAGTACAAATCAACTGATACCATGAGATTAGAGAAAGAATAACTTGGTTTATGTTACAGCTTCTTGAAACAGCCCAGGCTTTGTACACCTGTTGGTGCAGGGAAGCGGCTTCCTTGGGACAGGAGAGGCCAGAGGCTTTTACACAGTGCAAGTTTCAGCTGAAAGGAAAAGTTTACAGCCTCTTCAGCTGTGACAACAGTCTTGGTGGATGTGCACGTAAATGTTACTGCCAGCCTGGACTGTGGCAATGGATTTCCACTGCCTTTGCTGCTAAAATCAAAGCTGTTCAACTAGCAGCATAGAAAAAAGTTACAAGTTGCCACTTATGGAAGATCATATTAGCGCAGAATTGCTGTGGCTGTAAGAAGGGCACGGGTGAGACAAACACAAAATATCGCTGCCCAAGGAACAAGGGCAGTGGGAACCCCCTCTGCCTTTTTGTCTGGTGGCAGCAGCAGAGACTGGAACCACAGCTTGCTACAGAACTGCTGAGGTTCAAAATGCTGGGAGCACAGAGACACTGAAGCTAGCAGTGGGAACATGGGAAGACAGTGGCACCAAAGCTCACTGCTGCTCCTGCTTCTAGAGGAAAGGCTCCTCTTTCCAGAGCCAGCTGAGAAGCACTGGGAGCAGCTGGACTCAGCTGGCACTCCAGTCATACCTGGAGTGGGAGCTGGGCTACAAATACAAATTGAGCCAACTGCTAGAAAACAGCTACCACAAAATCTTAACCTTTCTTTTCTCTTCTCCCTCCTAAAAAAATCCAGGACTAGGAAGTGCTCTAAAACAAGGTACCACCCACCGATCACTGTGATTCACAACCAGTCCCAGTCATTTCTGGACAAAAAGGTATTTATCTTCCATTTCTTTTGTTACAGCTTGTTTCAAAAGTGCTTTAGTGCACTCAGACAACGCAAGCAGTACCTTTTTGCCTTTTCAATGTTCCGTGTGATGAGGTCATTGTCCATATAAAACAAGCCAATCCTTAGCAGGTAGAACACGATATCCAGACGATGTCCCAGGGCCACAGTTTTGTCGTAAGTCTTGCGGAATGCAGTCAGAGCTCCCTCCTGGCAAAATAGTATTTTTTACTGTAAGAATGTTAAAAGCACCCAGAACATTTACAAAATACCTGCTGTAAGAACACACCTGTTGTAAGTCTCCTGCTGGTACTTGTGACTTTCATTTTAAGCATTCTGAATAATCTTAAAGAATCTAAGTTTAAATCAAGTTAAAAGAGCTGTTCCTCATGTATATTTTAAAGCTAAAGACCGTGAAAATCTATTCTCACTTGAAATTCAGCTGCATGATGTAAAAGGCCTGGGAAAGTCTAAAGGCACAAGGAAAGCGAAAAGTGGTATCTGCAAACTTTTTCCCTTGTCAAGAAAGACTATTTTCTTTCAAGGTCTGTTTCTTTTCTACATAATTTAAATTTCAGTAAGACCCTCCCCTACCTGTCATCCATGTGTGAGTTGTGCCATAGAGAAAATGCTCTGCAAGTCTGCCAGCACTCACTGGGACCTGCCCACCTAACAGGGTTCCCATGCAGTGTTTTCTGTGAGTCCATAAGGCCTCTGCTGTCACCAACCTTGTCCCCAATCCTGCACAGGTACTCAGCCTTGGCCATCATTGCATCCCGGATTTCACTCTCCCCCAAGATCTTTTCTGCATCCTCTAACTCGTTGTCAAGACGTTTCAGTTCCTCCTCGTTGGCTTTCTTCATTTTGTTCAGCAGCTCTGTGTCCATCTGCCACTCCAGTGACTTGCACAGGGCTTCATAGTATGGAGCCATGTCTGAAAGAAAAGCAGAAGGGGTTCTACTGTTCACTGCTGTAACGAGAGTGTGTGTGTTCCTAGAAGGATAACACGACTGCCAATGTCAGAGACGTCCCTTCTATGACCAGGTAGCTGCTGAATCCAGACACAGCACTGCTTCTACAGGCCTTACCCCTCTCACTTCCTTTCACTGGTTCTTTTCCATCACTGCTTTTTTCACTGCTCCTGTTTGCACTTTTTCTACTTTGGACTGGGGCGGCCTCACCTTGAGTTCTGGGCACTATGGTATCAGAAGGACATCAGAGAGTGTTCAGATGAGGGACATTAAGATGGTGAAGGGTCTGGAGAGGTCAAACAAGGAGCAGCTGAGGTCATTGGGTGTGTTCAGCCTGGATGAGACTGAAAGGAAACCTCAAAGCTGTCTAAAACTTCCTCATGAGAGGAAGTGGAGGGTCAGGCACTGATCTCTGCTCTCTGGAGACCAGTGGCAGGACCCAAGTAAACAGCATGGAGCTGTGTCAGGGAAGGTTTAGACTGAATAACAGGAAAAGCTTCTTCACCCAGATGGTGACTGGACACTGGAACAGGCTCCCCAGGGCAGTGGTTACAGCCTGACAAAGCTCATAGTGCGCTTGAACAAAGCCCTCAGGCAGAGTGGGATTGGTGGGGTGTCCTGTGTAAGACCAAGAATTGGACTCTGATAATTCTTCTGGGCCCTTTCAAACTCAGGCTATTCCGTGATTCTCTTTATGCCACTGTGAGCACAGCAGACCGTGGTGCTCAACTCACGGCTCTTAAAACCCCAGCACCGATGTACGAGCAGTCGGAGCTGGGACACCGCACGGCGCCGGTACATCCAAGCCTCGCCCTGCCCCATTGCTCTCGAGTGTCCATGCCCCGGGGGAGTCAGTCCCGGGGCACAGCGATGTCGAACTGCAGGGGGACGTGTACACAAACCCCTGACCCCACTGCCTGGGGATCGATGACCACAGTCATAGAGCAGCTGGACAGACAGACAGTCGGAGCGGGGGGCCGACGGACAGACAGACAGACCAGCCCCTACACACAGACCCCCCCAGGCCGCACTTACTGTGCAGCCGCACCGCCGCCATCAGCTCGTCGCGCGCGGCGGGATCGGGCGCGCGGGGCCGCAGGCTCAGCAGGAAGCGGAGCTGGGCGATGCGCAGGTCAGGGTTCTTGGGCAGCCCCTCCTCCTCCAGGTTCTCCAGCGGCATCGCGGCGGTGGCGGGACGGGGGACGCGGGGCCGGGGCTCGGCAGGACGGGCGGCTCTCAGCGGCGGGAGGGCGGCGCGGCGCAGTGACTCAGCCGCGACGGGC
>VZRN01000404.1:1103832-1125635 GCA_013397935.1 Dasyornis broadbenti
CGGCCCCTGGCGGCGCGCGGGGAGCGGCGGCGGTGCAGGCGCGGCTGAAGGGGGCGCTGGAGGATGGCGGGGACAGGACTCGGGCACGGCCACACGGGGACACGAGCACAGGAACTGTCACAGAGTCAGGGGCACGGGCTGCCCAGGGAAAGCGGTTGCCCTAACCCTAGAAGTGTCCAAAGCCAGGTTGGAAGGGGTTCTGGCCAACCTGGTCTGGTGGAAGATGTCCCTGCCCATGGCAGGGGGGTTGGAACTTGGTGATCAAAATCCGCTTCCAACCCAAGCCATTCTATGATCCTACAGCACATGAAATGGGGTTTGTTTTCAGATGATTCTGGAATACTTCTAGTGAGGGATGCTCCACACCCTCACTGGACAATCTGTTCCTATGCACAGTCACTGCACAGGAAAGCTTTTCTTCATCTTCGGGTGGAACTCCCATCCATCAGTTTGTGCTCATTGTCTCTTGCCCTGTTGCTTGGCACCACTGAGCAGAGCCTGGTTCATCTTGACACCCTCCATGCAGATATTGACAGACATTGATGAGGTCCCCTCTCAGCTGTCTCTTCTCAAGGCTGAACAGACCCAAGAAGGGGCTGTTCGCAAGGGCCTGTCTGGTGTTTGAGCACAGGGAAGGGACACAGACCTAGAAAGGGTCACAGGAAAAAATGAGTTTGTAGGCTTTGTAGTTTCAGAAAGGAGCTGGAATGTGTTACACTAGAGCTTGTGGCTCAAAACAAGCAGATGGCAAATTAAAAGGGCTCTAAATGGCCCTGGTTTTGGTTGTATCTCATCCAGGATGGTGGGGAAGTCATACCTGACTCTGGCCCATGTTCATGTACTTCTCATTTTGCTTTTCTCATTGTTTCTCCATCTGTTTATGAAATGTATTTGGTTTTGTCTTTTCTGACCTTGTACAGCAAACACTGCCATACAGGGTCTGGAGCATATTCTCTCCCTTGGGAATGTCAAGTGGAGACGGTGGCAGAAGGGTTGAGTGGTCCCTATGTGTCACCCCACCCCACTGGCCCTGGTCCTGCCCTGCTCCCCCTCCCCACTAGGGCTGCCCACAAATTGTCTGTGCCACATGTTACAGAAGGGGCACATAGGCAGCATGGCCTGTGCCTCCACAGGCCCTGTGTGTGGAGTCGTTGAGGTTCGTCCCCAGGTGATACCCAAAGTCAAGCCCTTTTTTTATCCTTTACAACACTGTGAGTTTCAGCCACTGTTTTCCCTTGGAAGTTTGCAATAAGATAAAATCATAGTTGGTGCTTTTGGAGTGGAACAGAGATGGGTGGTAGGGCAGGCACAGGATGCTTGGCTTCTGCCAAGGGCATTTTTGAGTGCCCAGGGTTATCCTGTGGGATGCAGGATCCCACCCCAATGTCCTGGACCACGCTTGCTGTACAGGTGAGCTCCTACAGACACGTTTTGGTGTTATTTGTTGTAGTTGGGGTTTAAGTACAATGCTTTTGGCTGGTGCCTCTATTTTGAAGTTGTGCTTTGCATCTTGGTGATAGGAGAAACTGTTCCTTCAACAGTTTTGGCACTTTGTATTCCCAGGATTTGCCTCTGTATATTGGCTGTGAATTATTTAGGTGATTGCTGGAAGGAACAGTTGCCTGCTGTGTTTTTGATAAGTGCTAGTATTTTTTACATTGATTCTGACTTTTTTTCCCCCTTCATTTATTGGCTTGTAGTTACAGTATTTTAGAATAAAATAAAGGAGAAGCTGTGTTTTAAGTTGGGCAGTTCCTTTGTTCCTTTAGGAGCAGTCATTTCCCCCCTTTGTCTTGTGTTTCTCTTTTTGAGTTGCAATCACTTTTGTATTGATTGCGCAAGGAGCAATGGCTTTGATGCTTTGCAGAGAACAGCACACAGATCTTTTGCAGCAGTGTTTATATTATTTGCCTGTTGGCCTTTGCATTTGCTCAGACGCCTATTAATTCATTTTATTTATGACATACACTTTTAGGCCTCTTGCATGTTTTTCTTTTGAATCTTGTCCCCAGCTCTATTCCTTAGGCAGCGTGCTTCGGAGCTAAGGAATGCTGTTTATTCTTAGCATGCCTTGTTTGGGAAGAAAAGGATGGTTGGGGTTTTTTCTGCTAAGTAAGGCTGGTGTTCCAAGTGCTCAGACACTGCACACACGGGTGAACGTTGCTTGTGTGAGTGGCTGAGCTGGGATTAGCTCACAAAAATTGAAGAAGAAAAAAAATTGAACCAGCTCCAACATCCAGTTATTGCACAGTCCCTCCAGCGACGGGTGGAAGGTGGAAAGTATGTGCAGCTCCCTTGTAAGCAGATAACCTGGCTGTCACCATAGCTCTTTTCCTAATCCCTAATAAAGATTGGTTTGCAGCCACAGCTGGAGGTCTGCCCTCTTCCAAAATTCACATCATTTGTAACCATTCTCTGGCCATTCTCACTGTCCATAGAAACATCCACACCCTGTCGACATCGCTGGGTTTGGTATCCTCAGCTCATTGTGGCAGTAAAAGCCACAGATTCATTATGTGCTGTGGGAGACAGCATTCTTCATTCTCCCATTTCTGGATTTGCCACTTTTTAATTGGCTAAAAAAAAAGTTGCTAGATGTGAGAAGAGTGAGAGAACCAAGTTTTAATTTTCCTGCTGAAATGTGTTCTGGTTTGTAACCATGTGAAACACTAATTAATTACCACCACCCCCCACCCCAGCATTTATTGCCTGTAAATATTTGCCCACATTTTCATACATATGGGTATTTCAGCAACAAGAGGGAGAAAAGGAGCTGGCTACACACATGACATTCACTACTAAATGTGAAAAGAAATTCAGGAAGAATACTTATATCTCAGATATGAAGAAATAAGGCCTTGTGGTTACCATAATTTAATGCGATCTTACAGCATTCAAAAATCTTTTTTTTTTTTTTTTTTTCCCAAAATTGATCTCAAATGCTTGTTTCCTTCCTTACAAGATGCATCAGGGCAGTGAGGAGCCCTGTGGTGTTCCCTAGTGACTCCTTCTTGAAGAGTGACAGTATGGGTGTGCTGCAGGTGGGGTGCAGGCCCTGCGCTCCCCCGGTGATGCTCACGCCCATCAAGAGGTTTGTTCGCTCCTTACAGTTCCTTGGTAAACACATCTTGTGAGATCAGTGCCCCAGACAGTGACCGTGGGCAACCTAAGTAGTGCCACCCTCCTTGTTATCATTCTTGCCGGCGTGGGAGGCCACAAACAGGGCTGGAAGTGCATCTACAGATTTCCAGATCGCCTCCTTCCCCAGCAACAGCTGTTACTAAATGCTACCCAGAGCAAGGTGGCTTTCTATGCTTCTGTGTGAGGTTGCTTCTGTTTGTGTCCTGGCTCTCGGAGCCGTGCCCAGGCCACTCCGACGTCCAGCAGGACAGTCAGACACAGCGTGTCTGGCAGGGTCTGAGCTGCCACAAGGTGCCAGTGTTCCAGAGCAGTAACTGCGCCGTGTCTTTACCTTCTGGGTGTTTGCTTTGCTGGGCTGTTTTCTCCTCTCAAGGTGCCACGTGAAGCCCTGCTATTGCTGAATGTTGACTGAAATCTTTGGGGACTGCCAGCCTTCTGCAGGGGCACAGACCACCCAAAACCTGCTATGTCCCCTCCCCAGCCACTGCCTGGTTTCCAGACCCCTGTGTCCAGCCAGACATCACTTTGCTGCTGGCAGGGATGTATAACACACCCCTTATGGCAGTGTCAGATCTGAGTGTTTTGCTTGCCGGTGCCATCAAAGGAGCCAGGGATCGTGTCTGTCACCGATCCCTCCGCTTGTCCAATCCTGCTGAGTACAGGGGCTCCTCTCTCCCAGCCCACAAAGGGAAAAGCTCCCATCACTCGAGACATGTGGCAGTTTCCAGCAGCAGGTCACAGAGTGCTCCCCTTTCCTCTCCCAGGAGGTTCTGAAGCCCTGCCTGGCTCTCCCGGGCTTCAGAGACGGGGACCACCCTGGCACTGTGAGCATCCTCTGCCAGCAGATCAGGATCTGCAGCAGGACCCAGGACTGGAGCCAAGTGCTGCTGAGTGACTTTAATTCCCATTGCAGAAGGCACGAAGGGCCCTGGGATCTGTTTGGCCTGGCCGTGCTGTAACGAAGAGCTCTTTGTGTGCAGCCCCCACGCTGTGAGCTGCAGGCTCACCTCAGCAATACCGATTACGCTTTCATACCTTGCTGTCATCCTCAGGCATCTTCAAGGCCGGTGCATTTGTTTCATTTGCAGGGCTGGTGTAACTGAACTTGGAAAAAGATGGCACTTGAATCACGTCTGGCTTCATTCTTCGCCCTTCAGTAGTGGAAGTGTTGACAGCAATACTCACAGCTGCACTGTATAAGCATACAAGTGTTAGGCATTGATTTCTTCCAAATAAGCTCCTAGAAGTTGCCTGTTTTCCTAGGTAATTATTGTTGGCATAGATATGGCTGTTGTCTCAGGAAGCTTGGCTCTCAGAAACTATAGTCTGTGTCAGCAAGGAGTGAAAAGCTCAGGGTCGAGCCCTCTGCTAGTGCAGCTCCACGGGCTGGCTGGTGTTAGACAAGCCCTGGCACCAGCATGAGGACAACTAGAAAATGCCCTTGGAGTGGGATTTCTGCATCTCTTGACCTCCCTCATATTCTTTTGTCACCTTTTCTGTGTTGCTAATTGCATCTGATCAGTCAAGTATTTGTTTCCGAGCAGTTAGTGTCATTTCTTTCCTTGCATATTTTCAAATCAATAAATCCTTGTTTGGAAGGACAACATTTTACACAGTGCCCAAATTAAGTCTCTTGCAGCATTAGAGACGGGATATTCCAACAAACATCCATGTTGGGGGAGTTTAGTATCCTGGGAAGAGAGGATGAAACTGCATCGTTACTTAGAGACCTGAAAAGCTATTAATGTGTAATGGCCATGAGAAATCAAACTGACAGGTAGGGACAGTGGAGGAGCCTCTTCCTTTGCTCCACACCTCTGGCAGCCCTGAGTGCAGGAAAGGGTGATGGCATGCTGCAGCCTGAGGCTGGATATATTTAACACTATTGCCTCAGGAAATCTCGGGGGAGAAGCTCTTTCTGAACAGGTGAGAACCCAGTGGATTTGGTGCCATGCAGCAAGTGACAGCTCCTGGGAGGAATGGTTATACTGCAGAGTGGGAGAGAGCACTGCCAGCACAGGGAAGTGAAATCCTGCTCAGTGTCTGTCCCATCATCAAACTGAGAGACACTGATAAAATTACATTTGTGGAGATGTGTAAATATACGCACACAAAAATGTTTTGTGCTTGAGCCTTTTGTTTCAGATCCTGTGTTCCAGCTCGCCTGTTACAATGCAGAGTGGTGGATGCAGACCTTG
This sequence comes from Dasyornis broadbenti, assembly GCA_013397935.1. Taxonomy (NCBI): domain Eukaryota; kingdom Metazoa; phylum Chordata; class Aves; order Passeriformes; family Dasyornithidae; genus Dasyornis; species Dasyornis broadbenti. The sequence continues at coordinate 1,109,172 of VZRN01000404.1, forward strand.
CAGGGTCTGTAGGAGACGGCAGCCTGCGAGCCTGAAATCAGAGTGAGGTCTGTTTGTTGTGCCTTTTGTCCTAAGTATTGCTTTAGTTTCAGAAAACAGATACTCTAGAACAACTCGCTGATGTATTTGTTTCATACACAGCAACAGCACCCAGTGTTTCCCATGATAAATGGTGTCAATATTATCACAGGCTGGTGCTGGATCTGGCCCGCGTGGAGCACAAATATTGATACCTCCTCCAGACTGATATGACAGTTTTAGGGAGATACCATGCACGGGGTAAGGTGTGCTGCTGCTTAAGGTATCCTATTGCATGTAGAAATCCACAAATCCTCATTAAGATTTGACAGCTCCAGCTGTGTGCCTATGTCTGCCTTTGTTTTTTAGGTAATTTGTGCTGTACACTTTCACCCCATGATTGCTTTTATTGTATATGGATCCTTCTGTTGGGCACTTCTCTGTTGACTATGATTACTACCACATCAACTGAAAATGCTCCTGTACTGTGTAATTAACTTTATCTGCTTTGCTACAGTGCCTCTCACTGGTAATTACACACACTTCAGCTCTTTCACTACGTTTCTAAGACTTTAAGAAGTGCTGATTATTCTTGCCCTGTCTTTGTCCGAACTGGAGGGGTTTTACATGCCTAAAATGATATCTTTTTCCTTGCAGCAGCCCTGGCATAATCTGGATATTGATTGTAGTACATATAATGTGATCTTTAAATAAACCATCTGTTTGGAATTCATGGGGGTTTACATGTGCTGGTGGCAAAAAGCGTATTTAAATCCTCAGGTTGTTGGCGGGTTGGTATAATAGTTATCAGTTTACTGTGATAATTTGAAATGGAGAGCAAGGAATTTGAAATCTTTCAGTCCTCTGGGGAGTTACTCCATTTTCTTCCTCCTTTTAGCTCAGCCTTGTCAGCCTTCCCTGTAGTTCCAGAATGACTTTTGTCCTTTGATGATTTTTTTAAGCTTCTTTTTCTCAAGCAATAGTCTCATGCAATTACACCCTCTGCCATCAGCCTGTGTTTCTGTGCACTAATGCCTTTGAACCCCTTGGTCAGCTTGAACCAAATCTGATAGATGTCATGAGCTCTCAGTAATGTCCAATTCCTTGAAGTTATGTGAGATCAGGGAGGGCAGATCCAAATTAGGAGGATCAGCCATTCTGGCGAACCCACACCATCCTGCCCTGCAGTGAGTGTGTCCTGTGCCTTTTGCTCAGCTGGTGTTTTAGGGGATGTGGCCAGCAGTGAGTTCTGCTGTGTGACCATTGAAGGGTACATGGAGGGATGGGAAATACATAGGAGTGAGGAGCCGAGGAAGGAAGGGCTGGGAGTCTCCCTGTAGCGGGACTGGGGCAAAGTGGGAAGAAGGGATCCATAGAAAAGCAGCCTCCATCCCTGACTGCTCACAGAGCAGCAGCTGCCACTGTAATTGCAAATATCGATGTGTTTTCCACAGCTTCTTTTCAAACACACAGCCTGGGGTTTTTTGTTTGTTGTGTTTTTTCACTCTTTATAACACAAGTGATTTTCACATCATGCAAGAAAAAGCACTTGGCTGAGAAGTGTTGTGTAACTTCTGTTGAGATCTCATAGCAAACCAGGCACATTTATTAATTAAGGCAAGTGGTGTTTGACACAAACAATAGTGTGATGATTTAATATTCTGTTGTCTTCTAAAATAAACCCAGTGTTGAAGTGACCACAGTCTGAACATCTTGGTAAGTTCACAGGGCAAGGCACTTCTCTAAAATCCAGGGAATTCTGCTCTGGCTGTTTCTGCAGACTGTTGAGGTACCTGGAGAGCACCTGACAAATGCCCAGTGGCTTGAACACCAATTTTACTGAGGAAAGTGCTCTTGTTTCCTTCTGCTGAGTGCGCTGTGAGTCCCAGACCAAGTGAGATTTCAGGGTACACGCCGTGCTGTGCCCTTGTGCCTGGGCACTGATCTCGCTGAATGTTTTGCGTTTACTAATGGGCAAGTTGCGAGCCTGAGAAACTTCAGCTTTGGTGAAAATAGCTGGATTGTTACTTTAGGGGGGGTTATGTTGGTTTTAATAAGTGAGCAGAAAATTCAAACCATCTGGAATTGACAGTCCATCTCTGCAGTGCTGGAGGATCCTCCTGAGCCAATGGAAAGAGCTTTGCCATTGCACAGAGGTGCCTGAGTGACTTTGGGAAGCAGAGAACTCAGGTGCCCTGAAAAATAAATACCTCCAGTATATTTCTTTCTTTTATTTGCAAGATTAACTCTGCTTTCACAGAGCAGGAATATCCTTCACCCGGTAGAGGTGAAAAAAAACTCTCCAGATGATTTACATCACATCTCAAGATCAAGCCTTCAAAGGTCAGACACAAAGGCCTTAAGCAAGGAGAGCGTGATTTAGCCCTCTATAAATGCTACTGTTATTAGTGGCATTACATCAATGTAGGTGACTTCTGGTTGCATATTTAATCTTCCCGAGCTGTGACTTGACATTATTGAGTAAAAAACCCCAAGTAATTAATTCCTTTTGGTGTCTTTCTATGTTGTAATCTCTCAGAAGTAAAGAAACCTCTGCCTCTGTGGTATTTCATAAATACCTGGTTAGTGCCTTGTAAAGCCCTGACTGGCTGCAGCATCCAGGCTCTGCTGCTTTGGCAGTTTTCCTCCAGTCCCATGGCACACTGCTCTGCAGCTGAGGCTGCGTTGAACTCTCCCCTTGTAGCTGATTAGAATTGCCTCTTAGCTAGAGTTACTTTTCTCTCCATTTTCATTTTCCTTTCACCTCTCCCTTGACCTTCCCCTCCTCAGCTTTTGCTTTCTGGACCTTTCTTTTTTCCCAGTTCCATGCACTTGCGAGCAGCAATCACCCCTGGTGAATGAAATGGTTCTTCTGCTGTTGCCTCCTTTTTGGGGAGTCATCCGAGTTACTGATCGTTATATTTTACATGGTGTGGATATGACCAACCTCTAAAATCACCCCCACAACTCACATGGACCTGCTGCAATACCAGAACACCTCTGGTGCTCACCTTGAACTCTTTTTGTCTTGCCTGCTGAGACATACTGCTTGGCACTTACTAGGGATTATATACAATTTGCTATCACAGGATTATTTCTGGTTAATTCACTGTTTATTCCAGCATGGCACAAAAACTGGCGTGGGATTATCCTGGCTCCAGCCAGCAGCGTGTGCTGCTGAGTGATGTAACACATTCTTTTGCTTCTCGCATCTTCCAGCTAACACTTTTCCCTGTTACAACTCAATTCATTCCTCTCCAAGTGCATAAACCACTTTTAATATTTTCCTAGTGTGACCGGCACGACAGTACCTCTACATCTCACCTGCTTTCCTCCGTGTTCACTCTAAATCCTGCCCTGCCATTCCCAGTACCATCACATTGAGGTTGTACCTGCTGCTCCACTTTCTGGACTGGCACCCCTGCTCCTTCCCCTGTGCTTGCAGCTCCTCATACTGGCAATTTTGGCTGGAAGAATGTCCCTGGATGTGCCACCGTCCGTCTGGCATGGGGAGATGTTCCTTGGAGCAAGGAAAAGGCACTCTGTGAAATGCAGTTTGCTGCTTTTTTGAGCAGAGACGGTGTCCTGGTTTGTGGCCGTCTCTGCTTGCTGGGAATTGCCAACTGCCTCCCCATCAGCTGGAGGCTCTCTGGCACAAATCCATTCTGCTGTCTGGGTGCTGGATCTCACCCTCTGTGTGTTTTCTGGTCACAGCCATCCTTGGGCAGATGCCATTTCGACACTGGTCCAACTCATCAGACAACTTGCTTTCCTGCTCAAGGCCTTGGACTTCAGTCAAGTTAACCTCTTCAACTAGATGCAGGAAAGATTTGATTCGTGCTGCCTTTCGCTTTTCAGTGTTTTTTTTTTCCAGTAGTGTATATATATTGTGTATACACCTATGTATATATACACTCTATGTAGTTAAAAATATGCACTCTGTGTGTATATATGTAATCACACACACATGCATTTAGTTTATCCATCTATCTGTAAGTATGTACATTATAAATCTTGTAGGAGTCTCACTTGCACTCATTTTTCTCTCAGAGATTTTTTTTTTCTCCTGGAGCATTCCCTAAGCTGTAGTTTTGTGGTTTGCCCCATTTTTCCCTGTAAAATACATTTTCCAAGAACATCTAAAATTACTAAGCTGTTTATTCAGTTGCCTTTTAATGTCTAGAACCTTTGCAAAGAAATATTCCTGGAGCAGCTATTTTCAGCTACCTTTTTCCTACCTACTTGTGTTTTGTGCTACTTTACTTGTAGTTTCCATGACAATTATCCTCAGAGTTAGAGGCAGCCTTGCCCTCAGTTGCTGTTTTGCAAAGCAGTCATTGCTCTTGCCCATCTGAGAATCTGACTGCAGAAGTTCACGTTCAGTAGAGGCTTTTATTTTCATAGCTTCTCTATGTCCCACCAGCACTACCTGAGTTCTGCAGGTTGCTGTAATATATATTGCATTCTGCCTATAGCCATGGGAATGATCTGGAGGGCAGAGATATCCCATCCGCAAAAGCAGAAGCATATTCTGGTGGAAGAGAACACGTTGTCCACAGAAGGATGCACACAAAGGATTAGCTTCGCCTGGTGCAAAGTAACCTGCTGCCCAACAGGAATTCCCCACAGTGCAGTGGAACCAGGTTTGGTTCCTGGTAGGATGGAAGAGGAGGGTGGGCACAGCAGGTTTGTGCCATGTGCAGGCCGGTTTGTGCAGATCCTGAGCCCTGGCTGGCTCCTGCCCCTCACACCTGACACCAGCTCCCCACTGGGCACAGCCTCTGCTCCGTCACATCCTCTCTCCTGGGCACAGGATGCCTCTCTCTTCCTGCACAGTTGTCCAAACATGAAAATAATGTATTTTTAATATTTTGATCTGCATACGATTTCAACATCTTTTATTGTTATCATCATCTTGGTGTTTTCCTCTTGCTCCATCCCCTTTTCCTGTTTTCATCATCCCACCTCTAGTGACTCACAGCAATTTTTGAAGTGCCCAGCAATCCTTTGATACATTATCCTTATACATTTCTTTATTATCCTTATCTCTTCAGTCTGGTACATGTAACTCTGAGCTTTCTGTATGATCTACTCTCAATCCTGTCAGTACCTCCTCACCCTTTCTATGCATCTTTTTTTTTCTTTAGTTGACTGTTTCCTTCCAGTTTTCCATGCGCTGCCTCCTTTCATTCTTACCTACTTGCATCCTGTCCACCCACCACCCCCAGTTTCCTTTCCTAAATCCACTTGAGTGTAATCTAAAACATACTGCTTGAAAGTGGGAGCCCAGAGAAATATTTGGTCTGGCTCTCGCTAGCACCTCTCTATGCCAGTGAGCTCTGAGACAGTGGATTCTCAACCCTGCAGTAAAATGAGCTTTTCCCGTAAGTTTAAAATTTGATTCTTTCTCACAAGCTATGGTCAAAGTGATTGTCAGCTCAAAAAGTACCTTTTAACTAAATTCAAAGGCACGCATTCAGAACAGATTTTTGAATTTCCACCATGATAAAACTAATTACAATTAGCAGCTTGTTACTGAAACAGAAAACATCCAGAATGCCACAATATTTGAAGTTAATATATTAAGGAAAAATCATAGATCAGAGAAAAAAAGCTTCAAAGTCCAAACTGATTATCTTCTTAAACAGTCTTAATTGTTTGTAAGATGAATGGGAATGGAGAACTAGAGGAAAGAGAGAGCTTTGCAGAGAGAGTGTGATCCTGCATAGCACATGAGCTGTGAGTGGTTCATTACTGAATAGTCCCCAATTACCAACCCACCCGCCCGAATGCCACCACTGACCAATGGACTGACTTGGCTCCTAGTGAGGCAAGGGAGACTGAGCTCCCATTTCAGGTGACTGTGGGATAATGAATGCTGCTGCTGGTTACTGAGTGCAGCTCTTCAAAGCTCCTGAAGTGTTTGTTCATCCCTGTAGTTGCTGTTACTCATCTCATCCTTAGTCAGATGAAGTGCAGGCTTTTGCAGCCACATGGGGTGAATTGTTGGGTGAGATTCTTGACTTGTTGCACTGGCTGCTGGAGGTGATCTGCATGGATGCACTTTGTCAGTCTGATCCTTGCACTGTGTATTGTTCACTGTGAGATCCAGCCCAGCTACAGCAGGGTTTGGAGCAATATTCCTTGTCTGACGTGTCTCACCAGAGACACCCCGTTGTGAGTACCTTTTGGCAATAAGGGGTTAACCTCCCTTTCCTGAGGATCACTCATGTTTGATGTTCTCCTGTCCCCATGCTCTGCTGTGGATCCAGCCCCAGCTCCTTGGGACAGCCTCAGTAAGAGCTCCATTCCCAAAATGCCCCGTGCTTAGGGCTGTACCCAACATCGTGGCAGCTGGTGTGCCAGGATGCCCAGCTGGACTCCTCCATGGGCAGTGGCTGGTTGCCTGATTTGACAGTGACTAACCACGCCTCTTCCCAGCCCAGCCTGGACTGTTGCGTGGGCTATGGGGAAGTACAAGGGGTGGCAGAAGAACTTAGAGGAAAGAAGGCAGCGTAGGAACAACTCTTACATTCACCAGCCCCCACCATGCACAGCGGATTTGTCTCAAAGCATTAGTGGGGCTGGAGTCCTAAAAACAGGGCTGGGGTGAGTAATAGGGAGACAAGGAAGAGAAGGGAAAGGTGGCCAGACTGGTGAGGTGGGCCTGGAAATTGCATCTGGAGCTGAAGCTCCCAGACTGTATCTTTCCATGTGTGGTTGGACTTGCTGCAGTGCCCCAGGGATGTGGATTTTGGAGGCAGTCACGGCTCGCTTCTTCTTGAGCTGTGGTGTTTATGGCTTGCTGTGGTTTTGGCACACAGTTCCTGTTTCAGCTTCTCCCCAGATGCATGGCTTGGGTAGGATGGTTCTCTTTGGCATGGGGGTCTGCTCCCAAAGTCCGAGGGCTGAGTGGGCATTGTCATTGGTGGCTTTTCCAGGATCCCTTCCCAATGAAGATGGAGCCAAGGTGTGGCTGCCCTGCCGTCCCCTTCTGTTGATACAAGGCAGCTAATATTTTGTTCCAAGTTGGACTAATGATGAAAATGTGCTGGACACTGGAAAGAGATGTCTTGAGCACACAAAGCAGCTTACAAGCCTGAGAAGCAAGGAGGGAATTTTTCATTTGGCAGAATGACACACATAGCAAGCGCTCTTGTTTTTAATAAGCTCACAAAGCTTTCTTGAAAGCCAGGGATTTTTTTCCATCCTGAACACATGAGGTATTTTCATTTCATAATGAATGTATGTTATGTCCAACTTCCAGAAAGCCTTTCACATGAAAAAGAAAAATAGCAAAGAATATTTCAGATGCTGAAGTGAACAGGGTGGAAGTAATCACAAAACAAAATGCTGGAATATTTGCTCTGTGCTCAGTGATTGTGTGGCATCTTGTATTGTCTGAAACAGCACCAGATAATAATCATACGTGCAAATCTCTCAGACTGGGGCAACAGGGAGAGGAGCCAATCTCTGTGTCTCCATAGAGCTGGAAGAAATTTCAGATATTTCTGTTTGTCTGCAGAACAGCTGGGGACTTCTCAGACATGAATCTAATTAAGCATATTCCTTGCTACAAACACTTCAAGTCCTATTTCTGAGATCCAAATGTCTTTCCGAAATGAAGCCTTAGGAATATTACTTTCATGCAGCCTGCTTTTTCTAATTTGGTCTGGGCAAAATTAAATTACAGTTATAGGCTCAGAGGAAAATTTACTGAAGTCAATAATATTGATTGATATTTGGATATCAGCGGAATGCCATGCATTAGTGATAGCTGAATTTAATCCACAGGTCCACGAGGATTGCCAGCAGCAATTTGGGTATTGGATTGGCGAGGCTGGGTGACATTTGACATGCCTGCTCCTCTCCATCCAGTGATGGGTGCCCTCCCCACCATTTGGTATTGGTGCCTGTCCCTGCTTCCTGCCTCACCCCAGGTTTGCAGGTGGTCAGCCTAGGATCAAAATTCAGATATTGAACCTTTTTTTTTCCTCAGTTCACCACGTTCCAGGCTTTAAAATTGAGCATTTATTTTCTCAGCAGAGAGAAGGACTTCACACAGCAAAGAGCTTAACTGGAGCCATTTCATTCTGCCGGGGTGTGAAGTGATGCAAGCCCAGCTGCCTGAGCACAGTGTGAGCAGCCAGGCTCCAGCCTGCAGCTCATCCCTGCTCCCTCTGCTCTGGGCATACTGAGATCCTTCAGCTGTTTTCATGGCACAAAGCCCTCACGGCACAAACTCTCCTGTGTGGCTCTGTAGGCTCATCCAGCAGCCATGCCCAGACCACAGGGCAACTATGCCCAAATCAGCCCTGCCATCCCCTCACTGAGACCTCCTGGGAGCCCCAGCCCCAGCACAGCTCTGCAAACCACTAACCTCCAGTCTGCAGCTACTTTGTTTTAAACCCGGGATTTTAAATCAATCCAAAACAGAAAGAACATTTCTGTTTGCTTCCTTCTTGTTTAGTTTTGTGGCACAAGATTGCCACTGACTTCTCTGTTGTATGTGAAATCCCTCTCTGGAATTCTTGCAGATTTGGAGGAATCTTTTCCTGCTGATATTGCAGGGAGTACATTAATCTCAGCAAAAATCCCAGTATTGATGCGTTCATTACAGTCTTCATCTTTTTCCTGCCGTCTTTAATTCCACTCTTAATCCAGCTGAAGCCAAGCATGAGGCTTGCAGGAGGCTGGTCCTCGGCGTCAGGTCCTGCTCTCTGATGCAGGTCACAGCCATGGAAAGGCTCATTGGCAAAGCCACATTCCCTCAGACAATCTAATGCAACTGGAAAAAACAGATAAGCTTTCACTCACATAAGCTTGGGTCTCTTATATGCAAAGTTATTTGTCTGTGCTCCTCAGAGGATTTGATTTGTGTTCATTTGCATGTACCAAGTATAGCGAAACCCAGTGAATTCTCCTGATATGTTTTCACTCCTGCAAGAAACATGATGGGAAGTGGAAGATATGATCATCTCCTTCCCTAGTGGCATCAGTAAGTATCACACATATCAGATTAAACCCTTGACATTTTTCCAACAGTGTGAAATTTGCTTGAAGATGCTGGAAAATGAGTTATAGATGTGAAAGCAAGGCTTGGAATATGAATGCAAACATGTTAACCCTAAAACCAGTGTAATTTGCTTTCCCTGAAATCCTGGTGTGTGGAGCTGGAGGGGCTGGCAGGGAGAACTCCCACCACAGAGCCTGGGGTGAGTAGGATGTGAGCCATGACACAGAAATGCCTTTTGGCATTTGAGTAGTGGTGGACAGCTAAATCCTGCCCAGTGATCCTCAGGGATGCACCCCAGCAGTGAGGGGGGACATCACCTGCTCTGGGGGTGCCTGGGTGGTGTCAGGTGTATTCCTGCTCCAATACTGGGGTGCAAACCCCGGTGACAGTGTGGTTCCCAGGAGGAGCTGCCCAGCAGCTTGTGCATGAAAAACACACTTTTCACGTAGCTGGAAACACAAAATCCCTCAGGGTTTGCTGCAGCATGATCACCTGCCTGCAAAAGACTATGTGAAAGGTTGGGGTTTTGAAGTGCTGTTTTGGGCAGGACTGAGCCTTTGACCTAGAAGTTAAGTTAGGACTCCCTTATGTCTTACAATGAGATTGATTTTAGATTTTTACTGCACAAACTCTCCAGCAGGTTTTCAGACACTTCTCCTCCTGACATGCTGCAGCTGTTGGATTTTCCATGCTTGCATTTGGAGTCTGTCAGGTCGTGATGGTGAAACCCCATCCTGGTACAGTAACCCGGTCTGAGCATGGCATATCCCACTCAGGCCCCTTCAGCCTCCTCCATGGATATGCACAGCAGTGAGCAGCAGCAGCAGCAGAGCAAAAGCGGAGAGACACAAGAAATATTGTGCATTTTAAGGAACAGACTAATTGTAATCCAGAGGAATTGTTGAGGCAATTACCCTGTTCCAAGTGGTTTCAATGCCTCTTACAAATTTTTTCTGCATTATCCTCTTGCCCCCTTGGAGATGACCAAGACAGAAGTTGATTGCAACTGCTGCTTGTGAGTGCGGTGCTTCCTTGGGAGCCATTAGGGATGCAGCATCCGCTGGAGTTGCCATGGAGATGCCAAGGCTGATTGTAAGCCAGGTGAAGTGCTCCTGCTGCTGCTGGCTCATCCCTCCTGGGGGACATGGCCACACAGCCTGACACTCGGGCAGGAGGAAGAGCAGCCTCAGCCTGGGCAATGGTGCTGCTGGGAGGGATGGCTGTGGGAATCAGAGCCAGGTGCTGCTGGCTGGAGCAGGACGCGTCACCAGAGTGGTGAAACTGTTGGGAGCAATACAGACAAGCCTGAGATCTACCTGTGCAAATGGAGATGGGCCACGGTAGGGGTTCTCTACACTGATTTCTGCCCCAAATATCCTGGGTCTAGCCTTTTGCAGATTCTCTCCAGTTGGTCTCACTGACCTGGCCAGAAGCAGCTCCAAGGGAGCTGTGGCTGTCACTGGGTGCTTATGCCCAGAGGAGGAGGTAACTCCTTCTGGGGTTGTGTTGTAGCACTGAGAAATCTGGTCTTTCATAATTTGGCAAGCACAGTGTGACTTGAAGCACAGTCTGAGCATAAATTAGCTGCGAACACATTTGTCTGTGGCAGAGAGAAGGTGGCTCTTTGGCAGCAGGTGGCTTGCTTTTATGCAACAGATATTCTGTCTTCACTTAATAAACATCTATCAGATAAAAAGGCGATTCAGTTGACATTAGGCTCATCTATTCTTAGATCTGGCATTCGGGAACATGATTTCACTGCTTGGATTTGCCCGGAAGCGTGTACCATTTCACAGGCGGGAAGGTCCTTCACTGTTAATAAATTTTGACTGTGATTTAATTGCAAGATAAGCAGGCATCCTCCATGCCCCAGCTTTTCACTGCAGCTACTGCCTACATTTTTGTGGTTTGCCAAAAAAATCAGACTTCTTGCACCCAGTGCTGCCCTCTCCTTTCAGGGTCCAATTTCAGGAGAACCCATTAGATCCATAGGGCACTGTCTGGGGCATATCTGCTCTATGGATGCCATTACTTTATATGCATCCCACTTTATATATATAATATATATATATATATTTATATATATATATATATATCCTACTTTATAGATATCCTACCCTGACACTAGGATCATCTCCTTTGAAAGTTAAAACTGTTCTTACATATTTCAGTCATCAGAGTGAAGGTCAAGAATCGCTTTTTTTGTCTTCTTTTGAGAATGGTAATGGAAAAAAATATAACCAGATATGAAAACAGGGTCAAAAAGCTGCAGATAAATGGGACAGAGCATTAAGTGAAGTGACAAGAGACCTAATTAAGGGATTGAAGCTATGGCATGAAACAGGCAAAAATCTCACAGGAATTTTTATTTTTTTTTTTTTTTTTTTTTTTTTTTTTTTTAAGAACTTGAAATGCTCTTTTCTTTTCTCACCTGAGTCTTTTAGAAATATATTTTTAGCTCAGAGTTGGAGACAAGGACCAGATGGCCTTGGCATTAAATTTTCAATTGTCCAAAAACAGTTGGAGAGGTGTTTGCATTTCCCTCCTGGTATTCAGGACTGGGTGACTGACCTTGGCGATGTGGGGGAAGTCAAGGAAAACCATTGGGCTTTTTTCCCACCATTTCAAATTGGAGTTTGTAATCACCACCACCGGTTGTACTTTCTACCATCTACTTACTTCATGTGCTTAATTTAGAAGGGCAAAATTATATGGCACTGAGATATTATACCATGACTGCAGCGGTCAGTTCATCCTCGCTCTGTGTGGATGGGATGGGCCATGTGGACCTGTGGTGGGAGGAGTTCCAAGGCAGGGGAAGTGAAACTGGATGATCTCTAAGGTCCTTTCCAACCCAAACCATTCTATGATTCTGTGTTTGCAAAGTCATGTCGGCATGCCCAGGAGTGAGTGTTCACATTCCTGCTCAAGTGCTTGGCCATCCCAAGGTTCAAACTTGCTGGTGCAAAAGGCGTTTGGCAGGATGGATGGGTCAGCCAGCCACGAAACTCAGAAATTCAGGCTTCTGAAAGCCTGAAATACAGAGACACACAGTCTGAGGGAGGAAATTAGCAATCAGGTTAAGGTTGAGTTGAGAAAATGCCCCCTGTGCCTTGTGCTGTGGTCTGTGAGAAGAATAAGAAGTGTGTGCTCTGCAGGTGGGCAGAGGCCTTGGAGGATGCTGGTGGGCAATCCATTTGCGCAGTCCTGTGCTGGGAAAGTGATGGTAACGCATCAGTGAGAGGGAAATATTACTTTGTGGGTATGTAGGCTGCTCCCACTGCTCCTGAGGCTCCTCATTTCCCAAGGTGCTATGAATAAATAATGCAGTATGAAAATGAAGGCAAGGTGGTTATTGGGGCTGTTAGATGGAAGCACATGGGGAGCTGATTTGGAACTGGATATTCTGCCTATAGTTCAATGTAGTGGCTATTGGGAACATCACTTCTCTGGAAAACTGTGCGTGCTGGTGGGGAGAGAGTATCACGCTGGTCCCAGAACATGCTTATCTTTGGGAAAGAGTGCTGGGAAATCTTTCTTCACGTTGGTGAAACTTGATTACTGCCTTATCATTCAGAGCTCAAGGGATATATCCATGCTGTTATTATAACGTTATTTCCTCACAGCTCCTCATATAAATGGTGGAGGCTGTGATGCAGAACTCCATGTGTGTGTGTGCAGGCAAGAGAGAGCCTTGTGCCTCTGTAAATGAAAACCCATCTGTTTTCTGTGCTGGAGGTGGATGCTCGGTGCCAGGCAAAGGCTGCTTGCTCTGGTGGTCACAGTGAGCAGTGGTCAGTGAAGGTGTAAAGCTGCAGGCATCAAGAGGGAGAAACTTGCTGACCCTGTTTGAGGACAGAGATGTGGCTCCTCTGGCAACCCCCCAGATCCTAAATCTTCCCACACCAGCAGCTCAGGGTCCCTGGGAGATTCCCTGTTTCTGTAGCAGAGCTTGTTGCTGGTTCTGTCAGAAGAGAACCCATGTGGGAACAAACCAGACCCCACACCACTGTTCCAGATCCACAGGACAGGATCTTGGGCAGCCTCCTCCCCCCGGCTCGTGGAGAAACACTGACCCCAGGCCAGACCCTCAAACCAGTTCCTTTATTTCCAGCAAATCCAGGGACTTGAATTCCACTCACTGCCTTCAAGCCTTGACACAAGCTCCTACTCCTAATTTTCTATTATTTTTGCCCATTCTTTAGCTTGTTTCATTCCTCATCCCAGTTTTCTCCTACACATGTGATTGAAGCCAATACTGCTCCCTGCCCGATTACAGAGATCTGAAATATTGCATTGAAGTCTGATTTTAAAACTTTGACACCTGTGAAAAAAATTTGCGTTACATGTGGCAATAAAATCAAAATTTAAATTTCATTGAAAGGAAACATGGGGTTTGAGCAATCTTCATTGTAATCTTCGTGTCTTAAACCTGCCTCAATATTCTAGCAATAATTTTGGGGTTTTTTGACCTGAAAGAATCAAAGTCTTTCTATTCTGACAAGGCTGACAGATGCTTTGACTGATGATAGTGAAAATCAGGTCTTTTAGTCTAAGGAATGTAACAACATGATTTGCATACAAACAGGGACTGAGACAAGCTCTTGAAAATCTCTTGCACTTGCAAATCCTGACACTGGAGACAAATAAAAGGAATTTTATTCCCTGAGCCCAGCGGATGCTCAGCAATAATGACATTGTCGTCAACATTGGTTTGAAACTCCAAATTATGAAAGTGAAACTGGGAGATTTTTGCCCTTTTCCCTCTAGACAGGCTCTCCCCACCCTCTCCCGGCTGTTAACAATCCAGGAGCATTAAAGGCAGGGATCTCTGGGGCTGCAGTGAAGCCCCATGGGGAGCAAGGCTTGTTTGCTCCAGTTCTCTGTGCATCCCAAATCAACTTCTCCTCTTTGTATCTTTTGCCATAAACAATTATGTTCATAAATATGCAAAGATTTGCTTCCTCTGAGCAAAACCCTCTGCCATCACAACTGGGCCAGGTGGTGAAGCCAGGCACACATTCCCAGCACTGTGAATTCCAAAATGAACTGCTAGAAGGCCAAATGTCAGGCGAGGAGGCTGTTCTGGTGCCCCTGCCCACGGGGCTGCCCACTGCCCTGCTGTGTGCCCAGCAAGGGCAAAGCTTCTCCCCTTCCCCTTTCACTTCCTCTTCTCCTTTGCCTTTCTGCTTTTCCCTTTCCCATTTATTTTTCCTTTTTTTCCCTTTTTCCCTTTCCCCTTTCCCATTTCTCTTTATTTCCCTTTTCCCATTCCATTTCCCTTTCCGTTTTTCCCTTTTTCTTCCAGGCTGGCAGACCCCATCAGTGCTGCTAGCTGAGCCATCTCCACCCCAGGCTGGGGCCACACCAGGACTTTTGGAGGAGCTCACTGAGGTCTCCCACACTCAGACGCTGCTGTGCTGAGGCCTGGCCTCCCCAGCACATTAAAAATTTGCCATTTCACCCATGTGTTACCCAAGAATGAGGTTTTAATTTAACTTGTCAGTGGTGGGGGAGCAGAGAGGCACACAGCTGCAGCGGGGAACACGGGGCAGCATTGTATCTGCTGGACCAAAATCTTGCAGATTTTGGTCTATGCCACGAGGATTTTGCAGTGGATCTGCCTGGGTCCTCTTTCCTCCCCTGTGGCCACATGAACAGTGAGCAGTGTGAGACACAAGTATTTCACCCAATGTTTTAAAGCTGTTACAACAGTCTATGAATTTAGTAAAACTTCCTAAATATTCACATGAGCTGAAGAAGGATGGAGTGGGCTGGGGGGTGGGATGTACTATTTTGAAGAGTCATCACATAAATTATTCAGCAGCCCTAATATGCCCAGCTGTATTTACTGTCCTGGGCCAGGATCTCCAGAGGCTGCTGCTCCCAACAACCAGCAATTTTGCTGCTTTGGCCTTTGGTGGGGAGTCAAGGTCAGACCTGAGCCAGGCAGATGGGACAGGAGGATGGGGAGGATCACTGGAAGCATCTGACAGGAAAAATCCCTGTTGGGCCAATGTACGAATGGCCTTTCCAACAGGCACTCTGTGCATTGTGAATGAGCAGTGATAATTACAGAATTGCAGTGGCTCCAGATGTTTTGTGTATGTTTCAGTCTTCATTTACTTGTTTTCTGTGCCGAGTTACTTGGGATACTGAAAAATGTAAATAATGAATATGTGATGAGCAGCAAGAATGAATCTCTGCCCTGCCTCCCTCTTCCAAAAAGGCTAATTAATCCAAGTACCAAAATAAAAACTGCTTGAGTCTGCTCCAGCATCAGCCATGAAAGCGTACTCATGAGCAAATAATTGACAATTAAAGCCCAACTTACAGAAAAGAAGAAAAAACTCCAAGCTGTTCGGAGCTAAAGCTCTATAGCAGCAAGGATCTAAGGCAGGGCTGTGTCAATAGGAAACAACTCTGACAGAAATTGCTGGCATGCAGTGCCAACAAAGCTGGCTCAAACCCTCAGCCACTGGTTCAAATCAGAACTCTTTTGCCAGCCTCCTTCATCCCGGATTTTTAAGTTCCTTGTTGTTAAAAGCATCATTGTGGGGGAGGTTTGGAGATGGGGAAACTGAGGCACAGGGCACACACAAGCAGGGCCGGCAGCCAAAGGGATCCCTGTGCTCGGGGTGGGAGCGGAATGCCTGCCTGGGTTTGTCAAAGAGCAGGGCCTGTGCTAATGTACACATGGCCTAAGAGCCACCCAGCCTGGCCCAGGGCTGGCTTTCTCCTGGGGGTTGAGATGGGATCCCAGTCCAGGGGACTGCGCTTTTGACTGCAGGGATTACATGGGATAGATG
This sequence comes from Dasyornis broadbenti, assembly GCA_013397935.1. NCBI lineage: Eukaryota > Metazoa > Chordata > Aves > Passeriformes > Dasyornithidae > Dasyornis > Dasyornis broadbenti. The sequence goes on from VZRN01000404.1 coordinate 1,125,015, forward strand.
TATATACATACAGATATATGCTGTGATCTGATGTGTGCTCTTCAGAGTTTAATGCTTTATTTAGACTGAATTAACTTGCTTCACAGGGCTTTGTTTATCCATTTTAATAAATCAGCTCTTTCAGCTAAATCTTGCCTTAAGAGTTGATCATATCCAGAGTCTCTAAGAGCACAGCAGATATAAATATTTGCTTTTACAACGGGAAATCTCTCCTGAGAATGCTTTAGCAACTGACTGGGTTTGCCTAAAACAGGGAGGCTAGTAATTTGCTGAGTGGTTAGTAAGAAGTGCAGAAGCAGAAAGGTGGAGCTGCCTTTGGTCACTGGCCTAAGGGCCAGTGTCCCACAGGTGGCTAAAACCTGCGACTTGGCTTCCTTTGCTCCTTCCAGCTCAGGATGAAGCCTGGATGCAGATGAAGCTGATGCCATAACATGGAAGGAGCACAGAGCACAACACTGGAGTCCATTGTTGATGGGCAGAGTGAGCAAATTCAAATAATTTAAACTTTCTATTTTTTTTCCCTGCTCAGAGATCTAGACAAGCTTTTTTGGCACTAGAAATGCCTATAATAGTGTCTCTTTCATCTTCCTTCCTTCCTTCCTTCCTTCCTTCCTTCCTTCC